>CM051008.1:5071429-5110559 GCA_027704905.1 Muraenolepis orangiensis | reverse complement strand
TACGTGTCATACATACACTCGTACATGTATACAGCATTTGTATGTTATGCTACTAATTTAACCCTTTTATCAAAACAAGATACAGTGTCAC
Source organism: Muraenolepis orangiensis (assembly GCA_027704905.1). Classification (NCBI taxonomy): domain Eukaryota; kingdom Metazoa; phylum Chordata; class Actinopteri; order Gadiformes; family Muraenolepididae; genus Muraenolepis; species Muraenolepis orangiensis. The sequence goes on along the minus strand of CM051008.1, from coordinate 5,110,468 downwards.
GGTTACGGTGGTTGGCAGGGGGCGTGGCCAAGCCACGTGCGCTGGCGGTGCACACACACACCTGTCAACAATGGTTATGGTGGTTGACAGGGGGCATGGCCAAGCCACGTGCGCTGGCGGCGCACACACACACCTGTCAACAATGGTTACGGTGGTTGACAGGGGGCGTGGCCAAGCCACGTGCGCTGGCGGCGCACACACACATCTGTCAACAATTGCCGTGGCTGATTGCTAATCCCCTCACCTGGGGTATATAGACCCTGGCGTCCTGTTACTCCGGTGTTAGGTCGTACTTCGTACTGTATGCGTGCTACTTTGTGCGTTAGTACATTCTGGACGGAATCGCCACACTGATGTCCCGGAAATCCAGATTCTTTGCCTATCCCGCGTCACCCGCCTGTCTCGCATTACTCCGGTCTATAGGAGCTCCCCGGTAATTATAATTACCTGCAATCCTGCCCGAGAGGCACTTTAAAAAACAACAACGAAGTGAATGAACGAACGAGATGGAATATGGGAATGAACAAGTCATTCTCGTTCACTGAAAATACCTGTTCGTTAAGACCTGTTCGTTCACGAACGACACACCACTATAGTGCATGTAGCCCATTTAACAACGGCACAACAACATGAAGGCAAAGCAGCATGCAGGCAAAACAGCAGCGTTTCTCCTAATGCTGAAAAGACATACAGAGGATTGGTGATTGGTTAAATGAGATTTACCTCCTCTCACGGTATTCAGTGAATTTCTGTGTCACCACACTATTTAGATATTTTTGTCACAAGGGAGTGGTTAGGTAGGACCCTGAATGCAGACAGAGACCAAAGAGGGGAGAACAGGGGTTTTATTTGGCACAGAACACAAGCGCATGTAACCTCCAAGACATACGATGGATCTGGTACCGGGAGGTCGAGATGCGTCGTACCGATAGGTAGTAGGCAAATGGATCGTTGGGGACAGGCGATGGGTCGGGTTACCGGGTGGTCGAGGTGCGTCGTGCCGACAGGTAGTAGGCGAATGGATCGTTGGGGACAGGCGATGGGTCGGGTTACCGGGTGGTCGAGGTGCGTCGTGCCGACAGGTAGTAGGCGAGCGGAACTCCGGGACCGATGAGGGGTTGGAACAGCAGACGGGCGGGCTATCTCTCCGATAGTCCGTTGCAGGAGGAACAGAACCAGGGATGAATGTCACCTGGGGACTGGTAGCATACAGGTTAAACACAGTACGAACCAGCGACGTCTCGGTACCGCCGCGGTATAAATCGCCCCCAGGTGAGATCATTGGCAATCAGCCACGGTAATGGTTGGCAGGTGCGTGTGTGTGCGCCTCCAGTGCATGCGGCCTGGCCACGCCCCCTGTCAACCACCATAAACCGTGACAGCCCACCCCCAGCCCACCTGAGGAGTCCACCCCCAGCCCACCTGAGGAGCCCACCTGAGGAGTCCACCCCCACCCACCTGAAGAGTCCACCCCCAGCCCACCTGAGGAGCCCACCCCCAGCCCACCTGAGGAGCCCACCCCCAGCCCACCTGAGGAGCCCACCTGAGGAGCCCACCTGAGGAGCCCACCCCCAGCCCACCTGAGAAGCGCCACCTGCCACGCCCTCAAGCCCAAGCCAGACACTCTTGTTGTTTTAATAAAATATGGCGATTTGAAATGATTCATACCTTCTGATTGGTTTCTGTTGAGATTGTAAAATAGGCCTGCTCATAAGGCCTATGCCCTAATTTCCAACATGTTTAAAGCGTAATGGGGAACCTACACTTTAACCTAAAACAAACGTTATTCTGGCCGAATTCTGAACATTCCTATAACCAAAGCAACACTGGAAAAAAATGTGTTCTACACATTAGTTTGCTACCTGGGTTACTTTCTCTTCTTGGGAAGTAGTTTCTCTGGCCTCCTTGAAACCCTCTGCAGACCCCCAGCAGAGGTGCGCCTCACACTGTGAAAACCTGTATTAAGGAGTCTATGGTTCACTCTCGCCACACAACTCTACCTATTATATGTTATTACACAGACAATCAGGTATGACAAATACGTTGCCTAAAAGTGCAGGACGAGTAATAAAGAAAATCAGTGAGCCTAACTAAACTCAGGGACAAATGTAGCCTACACAATAAATGTCTTAAAAGGTTTAGGGTTTTCTGCTTTTTAAGTGATTTAGAATGTTACAATTGCAAATTCCATATGTATGATTAGTGTTCATCATGTATGAATGTGTTAGTTATGAATATTAGTTATGCTGATGGATAACAGACAATACATTGTTATTTAACATTTTGTGGGTTTTTTACACACAGAATGTGTTGAAATTCTGGAGCGGTGTATATTGAGCAATGGGCTATTGAGCAATCTGGAAGTCTGTTTTTATCCATTTGTGTTTGTTTTGGGAAGGGAGAAAGAAAGTAGGCTTCTGATTGGATGTTCAGGATCCAGGATGCTCCCTGATTGGCGGGTGAACAACTTATTTATAGAGGATCGACTTGTCGTTGTCAGAAGGCTGTGAGAGTCGAAGTGAGACCAGAGAAATGATGTATTCTGTTAAAACTTTGATCGTGGCCGCTCTTATGACAGAGATGATCCTTGTTGGGGAGTCTTCATTCGGGGGTAAGTGGTTTATTTACAATTTATTTATTGTCTTGTACTTGCGCTGTATGTTGTTGGTGTTGGTGTATGGTCCTATGTGTGGTTCACACAATATATAGATATAAAAGTAACACTGGCATGATGCAGATGATGATTTTTGGTGTATTTAATAAAAGGCTATTCATGTATTAGTGTGTTATTGGCAAATGCTATTAAGTCTAGCTGTGTAGTTTGAACAATGCATCTGCTGTTGTTGTTTTGGTCTTGCAGAGGGCACCAGCTCGTACAACTATGATCTCTCCAGTATGTCAGACCTGACCAGACTGTATAACTCTCCGGTTTATCTCGCTGAGAGGATGAAGAGACCACTGGGGAGCATGGATGTCATAATAGGGCCCATCAGCCACTCCGGAGTGAGGTTAGTCACGCTCATCTCAAGCACATTCCTAGAACTCAATCAACCTCATCCTTCAGTCAAAACAACCTGTATAATATGATGATAATGATAACTATTAATTTTTAGACCATGATCTTTGGTATTAGTTTTCAGATGCATTGAATAAACTTTCCTCTAAAAAGTTGTGCACTTTAGCCGTTTTGGCTAGTTCTGTCCTAATACAGGTCAATAACATTGCAAAATGCGTTCTTTGGACCTGACTACATTATATTTGCTGTCTGCACTGTGTACAATTGGACAAATCCATAAACTTAATGTTGGATCCCATAATTATTGTATGCTTCTTTAAATTAGATAAATATTCAGAATGTGTGATACAGATTCATGAAAATGGTGGAAGTTTTAATACAGTTTCCTTCTTCAGGGTGACGTTGAGTGACGGCTCAACATGGTTGGTCCATAAGGGAGATCGTTTTGGGATCAGTTCTCAGACCGTGGCGGTGGACGCTAGACACATGAGCACTAGCTGGCGGGTTAGTAGCGCAAAAAATAGTTCTTTATTCAGTGTCCATGGGTTGGATGTACCTCCAAAAAGTGATTTGCAGCATCAATGCAATTGATTTAGATGTACCTGTGAAGGTTTCAGTGTTCACATTTCACAAACAATATACTGTGTATTATTTATTATTATTACTATATATTATTATATATTAAAATATTATATATTAAAATAATCTAAACATATCTGACATTTTTTGCCTAGATTGTGGAAACCAAAAATTTCGGAGGGACCAAGAATATCGGAGATTTTGTCAGAGCTGGAGGCACTGACTACAGTCTATTCTTCAATAACTGTCACTTTGGATCAAGACGGATGATGAACCAGTAATCTCTTGCGTCATCTATTGCTACACCCTTTAACTTCACCAAAAGAATGGTATAAGGCAATGAGGCATTCTCGGACATCTAATAAAAACACTATCTTTCAAGTCAAGTTCTTATGTTGCTGCTGACACTGGCAATATCAAATAAAAACTCAATCAAATCAACATTGTCTTTCGTTCTTTCTCTTTCTGGGAGATTACTTTCTCTTCTTGGAAATTAGTTTCTCTGGCCTCCCTTAAAACCCTCTGGTGCCCCCCAGCAGAGGTGCGCCTCACACTGTGAAAACCCGTATTAAGGAGTCTATGGTTCACTCTCGCCACACAACTCTACCTATTATATGTTATTACACAGACAATCAGGTATGACAAATACGTTGCCTAAAAGTGCAGGATGAGTAATAAAGAAAGTCCTTGAGCCTACCATCAAGTAGGCCTAACTAACCTCAGGGACACAAGACACAACAGGACCACTAGCTCCAGGTATCAAGCTCAACTTGGCAGCTCTCACATGGGTTCATGAAGCTAGAAACTAATTGGCCTGCCCTGCGGTGGCTCACCAAGATCATTTTGACCGGTTTCCCAAGTATCAAACTGCTATAGTATATTTATAGAAATAAAATAGACAGCTCATCTGTGTTACTGTGTAAGACCCTGCTAGAGTACCATTTTAGTAGTGTACTAGTAGTGGCTATAAGACAGTACCCCAGCTTGTTCAGTGCCTTCTGACCGCGCCTTCAGTGCAGCGCTGGTCCATTCTCCTCCACCGCTTCAGATGGACCCGGGCAACGCTCTTCACCCAGGAAGGGTGAGGGAGAGGCACGCCTCTCACAGATCCTACCTCCACGTCACAAACCATTACTATATATTATTATATATTAAAATATTATATATTAAAATAATCAAAACATATCTGACATTTTTGCCTAGATTGTGGAAACCAAAAATTTCGGAGGGACCAAGAATATCGCAGATTTTGTCAGAGCTGGAGGCCCTGAATACAGTCTACTCAATAACTACAATAACTGTCCCATCGGAGCAGGTCGGGTGATGAACCAGTAATCTCTGGCGCCATCTATTGCTAAAAAAAAGCTTTTGTTTCAAAGCCCGTCTTTTTACGAGTCGCTCAACAATATAATTACTTATTTTCCATTTCATTTCATCCATTCTAGAACATCTGGATAAAGCATTATCTTTCCAGCAAAGTTGTTATTTTACTTCTGGCAATTTAAAATAAATACAGAAATTAAACCAAAGTTGTATTTTCCTTCAATGTGTTTTGCTGCCATCTAGAAGTTGTAGAGAAACTGACTTAAAAAATATGGCTGTCAAGGCTGACCACCTTCACTTAGAAGTCTCCTTTATGTGTATCTAAATATTCCGTTACACTCTAGCAATAGTCAGTAGTAGTACAATAGTATTGTACTTTCATAAGCACACACAAACATTCATTGAGGAATTGTTTGAGGAGTTTCCAAAATTAGATAAGATTAGATTAGATTAGATTCAAATGTATTGTCATTGCACAGTACAAGCACAAGTACAGTACAGCGGAAATAATTTGGCATCCAACCAGAGTGCAAATGTTGCAGTACAGTGCATAGTAATATATAATGTACAGTTGTTGAATAATAGGTAAAAACAGTCTTCTAAAAAACAACAAATAAAAACAGCTATAAAATAACTTATAGAGTAGGTATGAGATATGTGCAGAATTATAGGTGTATATATATACAAAGTAGTATACAAGTATAAACAGGTATTGAGCAGGGGTATGCAGTTGTATCAAAATGACACAATACCTACCCTTTTTGTCACGGTTACGGTGGGTGACAGGGGGCGTGGCCAAGGCGCGGGCTTTTGTGGCGCACCCACACACCTGTCGGCAATTGCTGATTATGTTAATGACCTCATCTGGGCGTATATATACCCTGGAGTTCCCTAACACCTTTGCTAGGTCGTACTTTGTACTTTCTGGATGGAATCGTCCCGCTGATCGACTTCCCGGTATCCCGACTCTTCTTCTGTCCCGGTATCCAGACTCCTCGCCTGTCTCGGTATCCAGACTCCTCGCCCGTCCCGGACCACTCGCCTGTCTACTACCTGTCGGTACTCCGCTGATCGACCTCCCGGTATCCAGACCCCTGGTCTGTCCCCGATCACTCTATGGTTGTTTACTTTTATAAAGCCTCACGTTATCACTTCACTGGTCTTTGGTCTGCGTTGGGTCCAACCAACACTACCCATTGTGACACTTTTCACCCTATTGAAGACAATTCATCCAACAAATAGATGAAAGAAATTCTTATCAATATCAATATGATAAGCACATTAACAACAACAATCTCAAATATCATACAATTAAGGTAAGTTTAGTGTGTTAGTCTTTGTAAAAGCCCAACAAAAAGTTGGACTCACTGTTGTTTAAATGGGTGTTGTTTCCACAAGATACAGAGATTACACACTGACATGATGCAGGGCATGTTTGGCTATTCAATAACAGACTTTTATACAAACAGTGTGTTACTGTTTGGTTACCCTGTTCACCAACACGCAGGCAGGTGTGGGGAGAGAGCACCTGTGCACCCCTGACATCCAACTGCTGTGTCTTTCTTCGGCCTCTTCATCTGCACAGGGAGTTTCCTCCAATTGTCCTCACCGTGGTACATATTCAACTTAAGGCACATATTAATAAAGCATTAGAGACTGTTTTTAACCTTTGACAGACACTTGAGTCACTTTCACCTGATGTACCAAAGTTTATTCTTAACTGTAACGCTTAAAAGTATGTTGACTGCCCCACCAGGAAGAATAAGAAGGTAGATATGTGTTGAACTGTGGAACTGTCAAAGACGCCTACTCTGCATCCACGCTCTCCCACCACTAGGGGCGTCTGGTCACAGTGTGGTCCATCTCCGCCTTGTCTATCGGAGGCTACTAGAGAGAGAGAAGCCACAAACAAGGTCTGTCAAAGTGTGGAGCATAATGGCTCTACATCTCACTTTGCAGGAGTGCACACTACCTGCTGTATGTACATTTATATATATTTTTCCTGTTGATATAATTGCATTCCCATAATCACTACCTGTTGAAAACTTGCCTGTGTGTATATATATACATATATATGTATACCTATAATTCTTATTCTTATACATACTCATACAAGTTATTTTAAACCGTTTTTATACCCATTAGACTGTTTTTACATCTTATATAACCACTGTACATTATATATTACCATGCAATATACTGTAACATTTGCACTCTTGTTAGATGGCAGCCGATTTTCGCTGTACTTTACCAATGACAATACATTACAATCTAATCTAATATATATAATATATTTAAATTATAAATTATAATTATATGCTGAGATAAGATACAGTTTGTTCAACGAACGTGTTCCGCTTTGTTTGGCATCATCGAAATGTAACGGTATTTAGTTTCCATGGCTTTCAAACCCATCCCGACCTGAGAAGAAACCGACGCGGACATCCAATTCTATACCAGGTAACGTTAGACTGAAGTTGTGCTATTCAGCTAACTGTTTGACATTGACCAAAGTAAACATCAGTTAAACTATAAAGAATCCTATCGTAAGTCTTATTACAAAAGACCTACTGTGCCTACTGCACATTGGTCAGATCATTTGATCAAGTTAATTAGGATAAGGTGGAAACGTGTTTGGGTGATCAAACATATTTACATAAGTTAACACTGCTAATATACACCATCTAAGGCATAATAGTTATCAAGGAAGGTTATTCAAGTTTGTTTGAGTAGGGAGAGAATGTAAAGCTAAGCATTTAGGAGGGTAGGCATCGTCTAGGAGCATGGTTCAGTAACAATAACTGTTCTACTCATAATAACCTACTTTTACATGAAGCAGAGGGTATATTTCTAATTGTTTTCTCTTTCTTCTTAGATTCCGCTTCTTGATTCATGGTCAGTGGTGTTGACACAGCCAATGCTCCTGTGTGGCAGGCGGTGTTGTGTGCAATCACATAGTGGCATTGCTGTTCCAAACAGTTGTGCAACGATTACACATGGATCCACAAGTGCAAAGATCAATTAGAGAAATAGATGCCGAGATACCTGTCTTTGAGAAATGAACATGAGCAAAACCCAGGTTCTTCAATGAAAGACAAAATGTTATAAAATATTTTATTACAGTTCATTTTTCAATGATGTTTTTTAGCCAATATGTTACAATAGTTCAATAATGTTACAATGTTAATTTTTACAAATCTATACAAATTACTTTACATTCAACAGTTTGCTTACATTGATAATGTTTGTGTACATAAGATTTACAGAATGTTTAACAAAATGATCTGCCACTGGAATAAACAAAATTCACTAAACTAAATTACAAAAACCTGGTGTTGGACCAATGCTTTACTTAAGCCATGCCTTAACTAATGCCTTATTTTGGTAGTTTGACAACAGGCATGCCACTGTAAACGTCTGCCAATAAGCCCTTTCATGGTGCAGTGAGATTTGTAGGTGGAGTACATCTCACTTTGCAGGAGTGGTGAGGATGGTGTCTGACACTTGAGCTCAGTGCAGTCCAAGATGACCTGGGTGTCTGGGAAATCTCAGAATTCCTCAGGGAGGTAAGCTTGCACTTCTGCAGGTGTGAGCCAGATGCATTGAGACCCCAGTGCAGTGGCTAGAAAACGTGTCCATGTTGCAATAATGCAGCTCACTTTGGACTGGTGTATGTTGAATCGATGTGCCGGGTCACTCTCCTTCAAACCAACCGACAGGAAGACGAGGACCTTATTTTGGTGACCGTGTATAATTGTATTTACTTTGTTAATTAATTAGTGACATGATGTATATGTATTTTTGTAAATACATTTACAAGCTATGACCACCTGATGGCGTTTTTGGGTCTTGGACTGCACTGAGCTCAAGTGTCAGACACCATCCTTACCACTCCTGCAAAGTGAGATGTACTCCACCTACAAATCTCACTGCACCATGAAAGGGCTTATTGGCAGACGTTTACAGTGGCATGCCTGTTGTCAAACTACCAGAACAAGGCATTAGTTAAGGCATGGGTTAAGTAATTGTAATTTAATTTAGTGAATTTTGTTTATTCCAGTGGCAGATCATTTTGTGAAACATTCTGTATATCTTATGTACACAAACATTATCAATGTAAGCAAACTGTTGAATGTAAAGTCATTTGTATAGATTTGTAAAAATTAAAATTGTAACATATTGTACATACATCATTATTGAACTATTATAACATATTGGCTAAAAAACATAATTGAAAATAAAATATTTTTTAAATAAATGTAATAAAATATTTTATAACATTTTGTCATTCCAATCTTTCATTGAAGAACCTGGGTTTTGCTTGTGTTCATTTCTCAAAGACAGGTATCTTGGCATGTATATGTAGAAAAATAAGTGGTCAGCTATTACTCTAATTGATCTTTGCACTTGTGGATCCATGTGTAATCATTGCACAACTGTTTGGAACAGCAATGCCACTATGTGACCTGAATCTTGAATCTTGAATCTTGATTGCACACAACACAGAACAACTGATCCAATCTTCTCAATCTTTATTAATAACAGTTCAGAACATGAACGGTTCTTCAGAACATAGGCTTCTCTTACCTACTCCTTGCTGCCAAGACCTGGCAGCGCTTCCTCTTACACAGCTGAGCCACATTTGGCTTGAGGGAGGAAGCAATTGAGACCCTCAGTATGGCTTGAAGATGCTCATCAGTAATTTTGAATGTGTACTTTGACTTACTAAAGTTCATGGTGGAGAAGAGGTTTTCACACAGATATGTGCTCCCAAAAATGGTCCGCTTGAACATCCTGGAAAGCTCAGGGAAGGTGGGGGGCAATTCTCTCAAAAATTGTCCAAGCTTGTCTGCTTTTCCACTCACCTCCCTGAACTTGGCTTTGAGTTCAGAATGGCACTGCAGGTCAATGAGCTCCATTTGAAGCACAGGAGGTGTCACAAAGGTGTGTGGTGAGGTTGGACCCAGAACGCAGGCGGAGACCAGAAAAGGAAGAACAGGGGTTTTATTACGGCACAACACACAATAGATTGTTATCTCCAGGACCGACGAGGGATCTGGGACCGGGAGATCGAGGTGCGTCAAGCCGACAGGTAGCAGACGTAGGGATAGTTGGGACAGGCAATGGGTCGGGTTACCGGGAAGTCAAGGTGCGTCGATCCGACAGGTAGCAGACGTAGGGCTAGTTGGGACAGGCGATGGGTCGGGTTACCGGGAAGTCAAGGTGCGTTGAGGTGGTGCGTCGAGGTGCGTCGATCGTCTGGACCGACGAGGGGCTGGAACAGCAGACGAGCGGGCTATCTCTCTGATAGTCCGTAGCAGGGTGATCAAAAGCCAGGGATGAATGTCACCTGGGGACTGGTAGCGTACCGGTTACACATAGTACGAACGAGCCGCTGTATAAATAGCCCCCCAGGTGAGATCAATGGCAATTAGCCACGGTAATGGTTGGCAGGTGCGTGTGTGTGTGCGCCTCTAGCGCACGCGGCCTGGCAACGCCCCCTGACAACCACCGTAACCGTGACAGGAGGGGCATCTTGCACATCGAAGGAGAAGGGGTCAGCAAAAATGAGAAATTGGCTCTGTGATCTGTGACCTGTGATCAAAATCCTCCTGTAGCTTTACAATTGCATCAGCATACTTCTCACCACTGAATGGTGTGCCCACATCCATGAGTGCCTTGCATGCTGGGAATTGTCTGAGAGAGCTGGGCTTTCCATAACAAGTTTTGTGGAGAATGCTCTGACGTTGTCATAGGCAGCACTGACAAGCTGCCCCATGCCTTGTGTTGTTTTAAGATTGGCGACCCGGTCCTCTCTCTCATCTCCCTGGTGTTTTGCATACTTCTCAGCATGTCTAGTTGAGTAATGACGTTTGATGTTGTATTCCTTGTGCACCGCAACTTTCTCTGTGCATATAAGACACGTCGGGGTTCCCCTGTGCTCAACAACAGCTTTTGAGAAAGACATGAAAAAAAACGCATTTAATAATACCGTATTGACCCGAATATAAGACAACCCCGATTATGAGACGACCCCTCTTTTTCAAGACTCATTTTTGGAAAAATACCTTTTTGAAGACCAAATCTTTTTTTAATAAAGAAAATACTTTTATTTGAAAACAATGATAACACACATCACACATTGTGTTCAAATTTGCCTAACATGGCAAACAAAAACAAAACAGGCTAGATAGATTGCAATGAAACAGTAGTGCAATAAAACGGTAGTGCAATAAAATAGTAGTGCAATTAAATGGTAGTGCAATAAAACAGTAGAGCAAGTGCAAAATTTCAGAACATCAGTCTATTCGTCACATCACAAACGTCTTCTCATTCAGCTCGTCTTCTACATCGCTGGGTTGTTCGCTCTCACTCCTGCTATCGTCACTCACGTTGTCTGCTTCCCCCGTCTCCTCCCACATCACGTCATCCTTGCTGCCATCCATGGCATTTGATACGCAGCATTTCTTAAACCCATTAATGATGCTTTCTGGGGAAACGTCAGCCCATGCTTGCAAGATCCATTCACAGAGCAAACGTACTGCAGTCTTTTGGATTTTTCCAGATGGTGTCAGTGTGTGATTACCAGCCAGGAGCCACTCTGTGTATCTCTTGTGCAGATTAACCTTGAATGGTTTGTTAACGACCACATCCAACACCTGCAGCTGGCTTGTCATTCCGCCCGGTATGATCACTAGGTCACCATTCAACTCTTTCACTTGTTTTTGACTGGCTCAGTCAAGTGTCCACGGAAAGCATCCAGAATCAACATATTCCTCTTCTTTCTGAGTCCCCCACGCCGTTTTCTCCACACAACCTTGAGCCAGTCCACCACAAGCTCCGTCTCCATCCAGTGTCACGGTTACGGTGGTTGGCAGGGGGCGTGGCCAAGCCATGTGCGCTGGCGGTGCACACACACACCTGTCAACAATGGTTATGGTGGTTGACAGGGGGCATGGCCAAGCCACGTGCGCTGGCGGCGCACACACACACCTGTCAACAATGGTTACGGTGGTTGACAGGGGGCGTGGCCAAGCCACGTGCGCTGGCGGCGCACACACACATCTGTCAACAATTGCCGTGGCTGATTGCTAATCCCCTCACCTGGGATATATAGACCCTGGCGTCCTGTTACTCCGGTGTTAGGTCGTACTTCGTACTGTATGCGTGCTACTTTGTGCATTAGTACATTCTGGACGGAATCGCCACGCTGATGTCCCGGAAATCCAGATTCTTTGCCTATCCCGCGTCACCCGCCTGTCTCGCGTTACTCCGGTCTATAGGAGCTCCCCGGTAATTATAATTACCTGTCCAGTACCTGTCACTACTCCGACCTCCCGGTATCTAGACTTCTCGCTCGTCCCTGACCATCCGTCTGTCTGGTACCTGTCGCTACTCGACTTTCCGGTATCCAGAGCCTCTCCCGTCCCTGACAACTCGCCGGTCTACTACCTGCCGGTACTCTGCGGATCGACCTCCCGGTATCCAGACCCCTGGCCTGTCCCTGATTACTCTCTGTTGTCTGTGTGCTTTAAATAAAGCTTTATGTTATAGCTCCACTGTGTCTTGGTCTGTGTTCTGGGTCCCACCGAACTATCCCTATCGTGACATACAGTTTACCATTTTTCCATCAAAGGCACATAAAAACACAACTTAGTGTAAACGTTTGTGCAACAAACACGACATTCAATTGTAATAATCCTATACATACATAGTACATTGAAAATGCCGTTACAACAAAGCCGTTAGCAAAATATAGAGCTAGATACTAAATGCTAGCCAATTCGACTCGGCGTGTGAGAAAAACGCGCGGGCCACACTAACACTAAACTTTGATGTCAAGTAGGGGGCCTCAAAATATCGTCCAGCAGGCCTCAATTGGCCCGCGGGCCGCGAGTTTGAGACCCATGTCCTAGACGATGCCTACCCTCCTAAATGCTTAGCTTTACATTCTCTCCCTACTCAAACAAACTTGAATAACCTTCCTTGATAACTATTATGCCTTAGATGGTGTATATTAGCAGTGTTAACTTATGTAAATATGTTTGATCACCCAAACACGTTTCCACCTTATCCTAATTAACTTGATCAAATGATCTGACCAATGAGTAACTCTTTTGTATTAAGACTTACGATAGGATTCTTTATAGTTTAACTGATGTTTACTTTGGTCGATGTCAAACAGTTAGCTGAATAGCACAACTTCAGTCTAACGTTACCTGGTATAGAATCGGATGTCCGCGTCTGGTTCTTCTCAGGTCGGGATGGGTTGGAAAGCCATGGAAACTAAATACCGTTACATTTCGATTATGCCAAACAAAGCGGAACACAATGTTCGGAGTATTTATTTTTGAAAACGAATTTTCTTATGGGAATTCATGGCGAGATAAAATCTCAGGAGCTGTAGCTTTGCTAATTGGAAGTAAACAAATATACCGGAAGAGGTTTACTCGTTTAATTTGAAGCCGGAAGTCCTTCACACAGCTTAGTGCATATAGCCCATTCTCTTGTCAGTCGTTCAATGAACGAGTCTCTTGTCGGTCGTTCAGTGAACGAGTCTCTTGTCGGTCGTTCAGTGAACGAGTCTCGTTGATTGGTTCACCTAAAGGGATGACGAACGAGAGTGGTGGATTCAGAACAGTTATCCCGCCTCCTTGATGACTCAGATGCCTAGCTGGACCAATAAGAAAGCCTAATGTCACTCTTTGGGCTACAGCCATCCCTAGTGCTCCGAGTCCACTCACAGTCAAATCATTCCGCCGCGGAGCAATCCTGCCCGAGAGGCACTTTAAAAAACAACAACGAAGTGAATGAACGAACGAGATGGAATATGGGAATGAACAAGTCATTCTCGTTCACTGAAAATACCTGTTCGTTAAGACCTGTTTGTTCACGTACGACACACCACTATAGTGCATGTAGCCCATTTAACAACGGCACAACAACATGAAGGCAAAGCAGCATGCAGGCAAAACAGCAGCGTTTCTCCTAATGCTGAAAAGACATACAGAGGATTGGTGATTGGTTAAATGAGATTTACCTCCTCTCACGGTATTCAGTGAATTTCTGTGTCACCACACTATTTAGATATTTTTGTCACAAGGGAGTGGTTAGGTAGGACCCTGAATGCAGACAGAGACCAAAGAGGGGAGAACAGGGGTTTTATTTGGCACAGAACACAAGCGCATGTAACCTCCAAGACATACGATGGATCTGGTACCGGGAGGTCGAGGTGCGTCGTACCGATAGGTAGTAGGCAAATGGATCGTTGGGGACAGGCGATGGGTCGGGTTACCGGGTGGTCGAGGTGCGTCGTGCCGACAGGTAGTAGGCGAATGGATCGTTGGGGACAGGCGATGGTTCGGGTTACCGGATGGTCGAGGTGCGTCGTGCCGACAGGTAGTAGGCGAGCGGAACTCCGGGACCGATGAGGGGCTGGAACAGCAGACGGGCGGGCTATCTCTCCGATAGTCCGTTGCAGGAGGAACAGAACCAGGGATGAATGTCACCTGGGGACTGGTAGCGTACAGGTTAAACACAGTACGAACCAGCGACGTCTCGGTACCGCCGCGGTATAAATAGCCCCCAGGTGAGATCATTGGCAATCAGCCACGGTAATGGTTGGCAGGTGCGTGTGTGTGCGCCTCCAGTGCATGCGGCCTGGCCACGCCCCCTGTCAACCACCGTAAACCGTGACAGCCCACCCCCAGCCCACCTGAGGAGTCCACCCCAGCCCACCTGAGGAGTCCACCCCAGCCCACCTGAGGAGCCCACCTGAGGAGTCCACCCCCACCCACCTGAAGAGTCCACCCCCAGCCCACCTGAGGAGCCCACCCCCAGCCCACCTGAGGAGCCCACCTGAGGAGCCCACCCCCAGCCCACCTGAGGAGCCCACCTGAGGAGCCCACCCCCAGCCCACCTGAGAAGCGCCACCTGCCACGCCCTCAAGCCCAAGCCAGACACTCTTATTGTTTTAATAAAATATGGCGATTTGAAATTATTCATACCTTCTGCTTGGTTTCTGTTGAGATTGTAAAATAGGCCTGCTCATAAGGCCTATGCCCTAATTTCCAACATGTTTAAAGCGTAATGGGGAACCTATACTTTAACCTAAAACAAACGTTATTCTGGCCGAATTCTGAACATTCCTATAACCAAAGCAACACTGGAAAAAAATGTGTTCTACACATTAGTTGGCTACCTGGGTTACTTTCTCTTCTTGGGAAGTAGTTTCTCTGGCCACCCTCTGCAGTCCCCCAGCAGAGGTGCGCCTCACACTGTGAAAACCCGTATTAAGGAGTCTATGGTTCACTCTCGCCACACAACTCTAAATATTATATGTTGTTACACAGACAATCAGGTATGACAAATACGTTGCCTAAAAGTGCAGGACGAGTAATAAAGAAAATCAGTGAGCCTAACTAAACTCAGGGACAAATGTAGCCTACACAATAAATGTCTTAAAAGGTTTAGGGTTTTCTGCTTTTTAAGTGATTTAGAATGTTACAATTGCAAATTCCATATGTATGATTAGTGTTCATCATGTATGAATGTGTTAGTTATGAGTATTAGTTATGCTGATGGATAACAGACAATACATTGTTATTTAACATTTTGTGGGTTTTTTACACACAGAATGTGTTGAAATTCTGGAGCGGTGTATATTGAGCAATGGGCTATTGAGCAATCTGGAAGTCTGTTTTTATCCATTTGTGTTTGTTTTGGGAAGGGAGAAAGAAAGTAGGCTTCTGATTGGATGTTCAGGATCCAGGATGCTCCCTGATTGGTGGGTGAACAACTTATTTATAGAGGATCGACTTGTCGTTGTCAGAAGGCTGTGAGAGTCGAAGTGAGACCAGAGAAATTATGTATTCTGTTAAAACTTTGATCGTGGCCGCTCTTATGGCAGAGATGATCCTTGTTGGGGAGTCTTCATTCGGGGGTAAGTGGTTTATTTACAATTTATTTATTGTCTTGTACTTGCGCTGTATGTTGTTGGTGTTGGTGTATGGTCCTATGTGTGGTTCACACAAGATATAGATATAAAAGTAAACACTGGCATGATGCAGATGATGATTTTTGGTGTATTTAATAAAAGGCTATTCATGTATTAGTGTGTTATTGGCAAATGCTATTAAGTCTAGCTGTGTAGTTTGAACAATGCATCTGCTGTTGTTGTTTTTGTCTTGCAGAGGGCACCAGCTCGTACAACTATGATCTCTCCAGTATGTCAGACCTGACCAGACTGTATAACTCTCCGGTTTATCTCGCTGAGAGGATGAAGAGACCACTGGGGAACATGGATGTCATAAGAGGGCCCATCAGCCACTCCGGAGTGAGGTTAGTCACGCTCATCTCAAGCACATTCCTAGAACTTAATCAACCTCATCCTTCAGTCAAAACAACCTGTATAATATTGATAACTATTAATTTTTAGACCATGATCTTTGGTATTAGTTTTCAGATGCATTGAATAAACTTTCCTCTAAAAAGTTGTGCACTTTAGCCGTTTTGGCTAGTTCTGTCCTAATACAGGTCAATAACATTGCAAAATGCGTTCTTTGGACCTGACTACATTATATTTGCTGTCTGCACTGTGTACAATTGGACAAATCCATAAACTTAATGTTGGATCCCATAATTATTGTATGCTTCTTTAAATTAGATAAATATTCAGAATGTGTGATACAGATTCATGAAAATGGTGGAAGTTTTAATACAGTTTCCTTCTTCAGGGTGACGTTGAGTGACGGCTCAACATGGTTGGTCCATAAGGGAGATCGTTTTGGGATCAGTTCTCAGACCGTGGCGGTGGACGCTAGACACATGAGCACTAGCTGGCGGGTTAGTAGCGCAAAAAATAGTTCTTTATTCAGTGTCCATGGGTTGGATGTACCTCCAAAAAGTGATTTGCAGCATCAATGCAATTTATTTAGATGTACCTGTGAAGGTTTCAGTGTTCACATTTCACAAACAATATACTGTGTATTATTTATTATTATTACTATATATTATTATATATTAAAATATTATATATTAAAATAATCTAAACATATCTGACATATTTTGCCTAGATTGTGGAAACCAAAAATTTCGGAGGGACCAAGAATATCGGAGATTTTGTCAGAGCTGGAGGCACTGACTACAGTCTATTCTTCAATAACTGTCACTTTGGAGCAGGTCGGATGATGAACCAGTAATCTCTTGCGTCATCTATTGCTACACTCTTTAACTTCACCAAAAGCATGGTATAAGAGGTATATGAGGCATTCTCGGACATCTAATAAAAACACTATCTTTCAAGTCAAGTTCTTATGTTGCTGCTGACACTGGCAATATCAAATAAAAATTCAATCAAATCAACATTGTCTTTTCATTCTTTCTCTTTCTGGGAGATTACTTTCTCTTCTTGGAAATTCGTTTCTCTGGCCTCCCTTGAAACCCTCTGGTGCCCCCCAGCAGAGGTGCGCCTCACACTGTGAAAACCCGTATTAAGGAGTCTATGGTTCACTCTCGCCACACAACTCTACCTATTATATGTTGTTACACAGACAATCAGGTATGACAAATACGTTGCCTAAAAGTGCAGGACGAGTAATAAAGAAAATCCTTGAGCCTACCATCAAGTAGGCCTAACTAACCTCAGGGACACAAGACACAACAGGACCACTAGCTCCAGGTATCAAGCTCAACTTGGCAGCTCTCACATGGGTTCATGAAGCTAGAAACTAATTGGCATGCTCTGCGGTGGCTCACCAAGATCATTTTGACCGGTTTCCAAAGTATCGAACTGCTATAGTATATTTATAGAAATAAAATAGACAGCTCATCTGTGTTACTGTGTAAGACCCTGCTAGAGTACCATTTTAGTAGTGTACTAGTAGTGGCTATAAGACAGTACCCCAGCTTGTTCAGTGCCTTCTGACCGCGCCTTCAGTGCAGCGCTGGTCCATTCTCCTCCACCGCTTCAGATGGACCCGGGCAACGCTCTTCACCCAGGAAGGGTGAGGGAGAGGCACGCCTCTCACAGATCCTACCTCCACGTCACAAACCATTACTATATATTATTATATATTAAAATATTATATATTAAAATAATCAAAACATATCTGACATTTTTGCCTAGATTGTGGAAACCAAAAATTTCTGCTGGAGGCACTGAATACAGTCTACTCAATAACTACAATAACTGTCACATCGAGCAGGTCGGATGATGAACCAGTAATCTCTGGCGCCATCTATTGCTAAAAAAAAGCTTTTTGTTTCAAAGCCCGTCTTTTTACAAGTCGCTCAACAATATAATTACTTATTTTCCATTTAATTTCATCCATTCTAGAACATCTGGAAAAAGCATTATCTTTCCAGCAAAGTTGTTATTTTACTTCTGGCAATTTAAAATAAATACAGAAATTAAATCAAAGTTGTATTTTCCTTCAATGTGTTTTGCTGCCATCTAAAAGTTGTAGAGAAACTGACTTAAAAAATATGGCTGTCAAGGCTGACCACCTTCACTTAGAAGTCTCCTTTATATGTATCTAAATATTCTGTTACACTCTAGCAATAGTCAGTAGTAGTACAATAGTATTGTACTTTCATAAGCACACACAAACATTCATTGAGGAATTGTTTGAGGAGTTTCCAAAATTAGATTAGATTAGATTAGATTAGATTAGATTCAAATTTATTGTCATTGCACAGTACAAGCACAAGTACAGTACAGCGGAAATAATTTGTCATCCAACCACAGTGCAAATGTTGCAGTACAGTGCATAGTAATATATAATGTACAGTTGTTGAATAATAGGTAAAAACAGTCTTCTAAAAAACTACAAATAAAAACAGCTATAAAATAACTTATAGAGTAGGTATGAGATATGTGCAGAATTATAGGTGTATATATATACAAAGTAGAATACAAGTATAAACAGGTATTGAGCAGGGGTATGCAGTTGTATCAAAATGACACAATACCTACCCTTTTTGTCACGGTTACGGTGGGTGACAGGGGGCGTGGCCAAGGCGCGGGCTTTCGTGGCGCACCCACACACCTGTCGGCAATTGCTGATTATGTTAATGACCTCATCTGGGCGTATATATACCCTGGCATTCCCTAACACCTTTGCTAGGTCGTACTTTGTACTTTCTGGATGGAATCGTCCCGCTGATCGACTTCCCGGTATCCAGACTCCTCGCCTGTCCCGGTATCCAGACTCCTCGCAGTCCCGGACCACTCGCCTGTCTACTACCTGTCGGTACTCCGCTGATCGACCTCCCGGTATCCAGACCCCTGGCCTGTCCCCGAACACTCTATGGTTGTTTACTTTTATAAAGCCTCACGTTATCCAGTGGCGGCTCGTCCATAGGGGCGCAGGGGCGCCGCCCCACCTGGTTGAGAGAGGAAAAAAAAATAAAAAATAAAAATTATAATAATTGTGTTTTTTTATTTTTTATTTTTTTGATCCCTAAAAATAAACTAAACATGTTTAAAATGAATAATAATTACTCATTTTATGTATGTTTGTGTTTAAAATGCACAATAACGTTAATATAGCAAATATAAATCATTGTTGTGCGTGCTATTCTCCCCCCTCGTTTGTCATTGACGTCACTCTCATAGAAATTTGGTACCTACCTCCAAACCTGGGCGCACGGCAGTGCGCCCAGGTTTGGAGGTAGGTACCAAATTTGATAGGCAATGTAGCCTATCAAGGGTCAAGGTTTTGAGGTAGGTACCAAATTTGATAGGCAAATGTAGCCTATCAAGGGTCCTGAATACGATCTCTGGGAGCGCATTTCATTGCGCCCGAACAAGGAAACCAGTCACGCATGCGCGACTCAAATTGAGTGCGCCCCTCCTACTTCGGATGTCACCGGCCGCCACTGACGTTATCACTTCACTGGTCTTTGGTCTGCGTTGGGTCCAACCAACACTACCCATTGTGACACTTTTCACCCTATTGAAGACAATTCATCCAACAAATAGATGAAAGAAATTCTTATCAATATCAATATGATAAGCACATTAACAACAATCTCAAATATCATACAATTAAGGTAAGTTTAGTGTGTTAGTCTTTGTAAAAGCCCAACAAAAAGTTGGACTCACTGTTGTTTAAATGGGTGTTGTTTCCACAAGATACAGAGATTACACACTGACATGATGGCATGTTTGGCTATTCAATAACAAACTTTTATATAAACAGTGTGTTACTGTTTGGTTACCCTGTTCATCAACACGCAGGCAGTTGTGGGGAGAGAGCACCTGTGCACCCCTGACATCGAACTACTGTGTCTTTCTTCGGCCTCTTCATCTGCACAGGGAGTTTCCTCCAATTGTCCTCACCGTGGTACATATGCAACTTAAGGCACATATTAATAAAGCATTAGGGACTATTTTTAACCTTTCACAGACACTTGAGTCACTTTCACCTGATGCACCGTAGTTTATTCTTAACTATAACGCTAAAAAGTATGTTGACTGCCCCACCAGGAAGAATAAGAAGGTAGATATGTGTTGAACTGTGGAACTGTCAAAGACGCATCCACGCTCTCCCACCACTAGGGGCGTCTGGTCACAGTGTGGTCCATCTCCGCCTTGTCTATCGGAGGCTACTAGTGAGAGAGAAGCCACAAACAAGGTCTGTCAAAGTGTGGAGCATAATGGCTCTGCAGGGATATCTTGACTGCACAATCTGGGTTGTCTTTAATAGCCTTAATATTCATGATCAGGTTGTAGCTGATCATTGTCTGATTACATACATTTCTGTGTAGACTCTGGGATTCCTACTAAGACCTATACTGTTTATCTGAATGATTAGCCTTGGGTATCCAACAAAGTATAGTATCTTAATTCAGAAGAAAAAAGCTGACTATATAAATTATCTTTCATTTGAGAAGAAAAAAACTTACATAAACCAGGATTCAACAGCTAGAAGGGACAGATCCAAATACAGCTGGACAAGAACCACTTAAAAAAAGAAAGAGGCCACCCTGGCAGCCGGCAATCCAAGAAAGGCATGGCAGGGAGTAAAAACCATGACCAATGTTCCACACAAGGGCACAGCTTTGTCTTGCATGGAGGTGAGGGACTGCACCTGCTCAACACCTTTTGTTGCTGTGAGAGTTGCAACAGTGCTGATGCTGCCACTGTGATGCCCCCCTTCCCCTCCTCACCCAACGTTATCATCAAGGAGTCAGAAGTCCTTCCATCTTTTCAGACCCAGAGAAACAGCTACCACCAGTGTTCAACTAGACATGTTTAGGTCCTCGTCACAATCTTCACAAAGTCACTACCCTGTGGAAAACATCTACAATTGTACCCCTGGCAAAAATTCCCAGACCCAAAGGGCCCAACAACCTTCAACCAATAGCACTGACATCGCTGGTCATGTGCTTTGGGAGTCTGGTGAAGAGGTATTAAATGTCCTTTGATTTTAGAAAGCTGCAGTCATCTCACCTACTTTTATCAATGGGATTACAGGTACCTTGGCATTGTGCTCGACCATGAGCTTAAAGTGGATCTGTGGGCTGACCTGCTGAGCACTAACACACAACAAGGAATGGACTTTTTGGAAAAATTGCTATCTCTCCACACCACAATGCTTTTGTTCTTTATTTATTATTATGTATTTAGTGCTTTTATTGAAAGTGTTTTTGCATTCTGCATTATCTGCTGGTTTGGCAATGCTGCTGAGGCACAGAAAAAGTGTGTTAGAAAAACTAGAACAATGGCCAGTATATATTTATCTCACAGATAGGGGTGACACTACCGAGTATGTCATGTATTCACAGAGCTAGAACAGTGAACAAGGCAAACAACATAGTGGGTGACCAGAGCCACCCCTCTGCCTCCTCATTTGTATTGTTGCCATCTGGGCGATGATGGCCATTATGTTTTGATTATGAACAGGTAATGCACCAGCCCATGCAATGTGACCTTATCCCTCATGCACTTTAAACACACCCTCCTGGTCACAAAGGATATCCAGCTGGTCTGGGCAGAAGATCCAGTATGTATGTGTATGAGTATGTCTGATAGAAACTTCTGTGATGTAATGATGAAATGCCAATCAACAGGGAACAACATATTTGTATTTGTTTTGGTTCCACACTTAAAAATAAACATAAGCAGAGTACTGTGCTTTAACATTCTCCATTTGACTTCCTGCCCTCTATCTGAAGCGTGTGCGTCATGGGTAAATGGGTTATTCAGTAAGTCCTGAAACACCTCCTCATTGAAGGTGAACCAAACCCGCTGACCTACCTTTAAAAAATGTTTTTAGCTTTTGTTCTTATGGGGCAGGGCTGCCGGCTCCTGTGAAGCAACCTTCAATTAATGTTCAAGAGGAGGACAGGCATGTCACATTACCAGAAAAATATGTTTTGGAATGGAGAACCAAAGTAGACTTCATTGGATGTTCGGGACGAGGAGGCTCCCTGATTGGCGGGTTGACAACGGATTCTATTGAGCAGGGGTTTTCAAAGTCTAAGACACACACACACACACACACACACACACACACACACACACACACACACACACACACACACACACACACACACACACACACACATTATTGTACATATTATTATTTTCGCCACTTCCATTTTGCCACGGCACTGCTGGTGTGAGAATCCTCTCAATGTTGCTATTGATTGACGTTAATCAATTAATTAACATAATGAATTCAAAATCATCGTTTGACATAAAAAAAAAAATGGGGGGTTCTCGTGATCAAATATACTCAAGATTCAGGATTCATATTGTCCATGTGCAACAAGTACAATGAAATGCTTACTCCCCATTCCCTCCCGCAGTAAGTACCGGTAATAGTGATTTTCTAAAACACTAAAGGCCTACTATAAAGATACTGTACACAATAATAAATAACAATAAAGTGACTGATGGATGATATGAACATCTTCCTGTCAACTATGTTCAGTTTAGAAACTTTTGATGACAGTTTGCTTAATTTAATGTTTTGGGACGAATTATATCAGTTATTGGAATTGAAACAGTTCGAAAACTCATAATAAAATGCATTTAGCATGAAATAACGGTTAAATAGCGGTTTAACGCACTAAGTAAAAACTGATCAGATCCAGTGATTGTAAAGCCTTGAGAGACTCCTTCGTATCGATCCCTAACGTGTCGATCAGGTGGAAATATGTTGCACCTTTAATGCGTACTTGAATGCGTACGGGTCTGAAGTGAAGCCCAACCTTTAACATACATTAGTTTAGAAGAATATCTAGAACTAGCAACTTGATTGAGAGGTTTTTTTTTACGTAGTCAGTGACTCGAGCAGTCGATCACGCCGTGCTTTCCATGTAAAATATACCAATAACAACAAGGTGTCACGAGTGGGATGGTTCGGTGGGACCCAGAACGCAGACCAAGACAGTGGAGCTATAACATAAAGCTTTATTTAAAACACAACACAACTCAAACACAACACAAGAGAGAGATCAGGGACAGTCCAGGGGTCTGGGTACCGGGAGGTCGATCCGCGGAGTACCGGCAGGTAGTAGACCGGCGAGTAGTCCGGGACAGGAGAGGAGTCTGGGTACCGGGAGGTCGGAGTAGGGACAGGTACCAGACAGGTAATAGGCCTATATCACACTTCCTGCTTCCGGAGCCGTGAGCAGTGTACTCTTACTTCCGGTAGTTACCCCAGATACGTGACAAACTGTGGCCGCCTCCCCTCCTCTCTGTTATTGTAATGTACCGGCTGCTCAACGTCTAAACAAAGACAGCCCTACCTCAGTTTACACCATTACCCAAAGACAAACTCCTCCGCAAGTCTTGTGTGAGGCTGATAAGGAGGATGAAGGTCCCTGGTTTCATGTTCTCAGGGGTAGCGCGTATGTCTGCAGTTTGCACTTTGACAAGGAGAGCATATGCGTCTCGAAAAGTAAAGTCAAGTCAAGTCAAGTCAAGTTTATTGTCACTTCACAGTTTACACAAGTATAAAGCAGTGATGTGAAAATCTTATGTGCAATACCCGACGACAGACAGCAGTTATAAAATAAGATAAAAAATAGATAAAAATTGAATAAAAATGTCTTTTATGATTCGTTTGGCCTTGGCCACGCACCGCTGATTGTGAATATCCAGGAGGGAGGGGAGCTCACCTCCAACGATATACTGGGCAGTCCGCACCACCCTTTGAAGCGCTCTGCGCTCGAGTGCGGTGCAGTTCCCGTACCAGGCGGTGATACACCCTGTAAGAACACTCTCGATGGTGCTGGTGTAGAATGTTCTCAGGATGCGGGGGCCCATGCTGAATTTCTTCAGACACCTGAGGAAATACAGGCGTTGTTGGGCCCTTTTCACCACGTGTGTGGTGTGCATGGACCATGTGAGGTCCTCAGAGATGTGCACGCCGAGGAACATGAAGCTGCTGACCCTCTCTACTGCAACGCCGTCGATGGAGATAGGGCTGTGTTCTCCCCTCTGCCTCCTGAAGTCCACGATCAGCTCCTTGGTCTTCTTGACGTTGAGGGCGAGGCTGTTCTCCTGGCACCACTGCTCCAGCGATCCGACCTCCTCCCTGTAGGCTGTCTCGTCGTCGCCGGCGATCAGGCCCATCACTGTCGTGTCGTCAGCAAATTTGACGATGACGTTGTAGCTGTGCATAGCCATGCAGTCGTGGGTGTAGAGGGAGTAGAGGAGAGGGCTCAGCATGCATCCCTGGGGGGCTCCCGTGTTGAGGGTCAGTGGCTCTGATGTGGTGCTGCCCATCCTCACCACCTGGCGGCGGTCCGACAGGAGGTCCAGTATCCAGCTGCACGTGGATGGGTACCTAGACCTCTCAGCTTGGTGTCGAGCTTGGCAGGAACTATCGTGTTTAACACTGAGCTGTAGTCCACAAACAGCATTTGCACATAACAGTTCTTTCCCTCCAGGTGGGAAAGGGCAGTGTGGAGGGCCATGGCAATTGCGTCGTCCGTGGATCTATTTTGACGATATGCAAATTGCCATGGGTCCAGCGTGGCAGGTAACACGGAGCAAATAAAGTCCTTGACCAACCTCTCGAAGCATTTGCTAATGATCGAGGTGAGGGCTACAGGTCTATAGTCGTTCAGGCATGTTACCTTGGGTTGTACTTCTCTGCATTTGACCCATCCTAGTGTTAGGAGCAGTGGGCAGCCATTAGGACAGTGCCCGGGGAGCAGCGTAGGGAGTGCCTTGCTCAAGGTCACTTAGGCAGTCACTTAGGCAGTCACTTAGGCAGTCACTTAGGCAGTCACTTAGGCAGTCACTTAGGCAGTCACTTAGGCAGTGGTGTTTCAGGGTCTTGAACCGGCGACCTTGCGGCTCCAAAGCCAAGTCCTTATCTACTGAGCTACTATCCCCACAAAGTGGGCGGAATAGGCTAATAATGTCGGGTATGTGTATGATTAAAAGCACTGGTCCTGACCCCCACACACACTCCATCTCTCATCCGAATAGAGCCACATAATGTTGGGTATGTGTGTGATTAAAAGCACTGGTCCTGACCCCAACACACATTCCATCTCTCATCCGAATAGAGCCACATAATGTCGGGTATGTGTGTGATTTAAAGCACTGGTCCCAAGTAGGGCTGGGCGATACGGACCAAAACCCGGTATTTTTAGGCTGCATCGCGATATATATTGGTATTTTATACAAATTTGGTTTTAACTCAATGCCACAAGTATGTCACAAGCCCTTTTATTTTAAGACAACTCATATTCACAAGAATAACAGGCATTCCCTTTTAGAAAATCTACAGCTGCACACTACATATTAACACGTAAATTAAAAGGTACATTGAAAGCTGTTTTAAAGTCTTGAAATCGCCTTGAAAACTCACTATGCAGTGCTTCTAACATGGATGAGTACCTGTGGAGGTGATGAGCTGATGGTGTGGCTTCCTTCAGTGTTTGAAAGTGGGTGAGAATGTTGTCCTTCATTTGGCTTGTGATAAGCTGCAACTTTCTCATGAAAGCCTTCACTGCGCTGTACATTTCATGCACAAAAAGGCCCTTGCATTGCAGCTTGACATTTAGTTCATTCATTAGTGCAGTCACATCTACAGCAAAACCATGGTCTGCCATCCGTGATTTTGAAATCCGTAGTTATCCCACGTAAGAAGATGAGTAGCTGGGCAGTGTCACGTACATCGCAGCTCTCATCCAAAGCCAAAGAAAAAAAGCCAAAATTGACCGCTCTGTTCTGCAGCTGAAGCTCAAGATTCCCCGCGATGTCCTCAATCCTCCTCGTTACAGTGCGTCGGGAGAGGGCCACATTGCCAAATGCCTCCATTTTCTCCGGGCATATTATTGCTGCAGAGTGCAACAAACACTCCTTAATAAACTCTCCATCAGAAAACGGTTGACTTTTTCTGGCGATTTTGTGGGATAAGACATAACTAGCTGCATTTCTGGATGTGCAATGTTTTGTAAAAAAGTCCTTGTTGGTTTTGCAGCATAGCAAGCAAAGCATCCGACTCCTTTGCCCGCTCTTCATCAGACAAGTTCTTGTATTTCTCTGCGTGTTTAGTCACACAGTGACGACTCAAATTGTAATCCTTGAACACAGCGACCTGCGTACCACAAACTAAGCACACGGCTTTACCTTCGACTTCTGTAAATAAATACTGAGCAGTCCATGTCTTCTTAATGAATACTGAGCAGTCCATGTCTTCTTAATGAATACTGAGCAGTCCATGTCTTCTTAATGAATACTGAGCAGTCCATGTCTTCTTAATGAATACTCCAGTCCATGTCTTCTTAATGAATACTCCAGTCCATGTCTTCTTAATGAATACTGAGCAGTCCATGTCTTCTTAATGAATACTGAGTAGTCCATGTCTTCTTAATGAATACTCCAGTCCATGTCTTCTTAATGAATACTGAGCAGTCCATGTCTTCTTAATGAATACTCCAGTCCATGTCTTCTCAATGAATACTGATCAGTCCATTCAGTATCAATATTTCTTTTTTTGGCGTGAGCTGACATTTTGAGGGCTAGCCGGCAGCATCACTTGAAGCACCTGTACGCAGTATAATGTAAATTTAAAAAAAACGGCACCCTTTTCAAAATAAAAGCAACACTGTTAGAAAAGTATTTACGCCATGCACGCAATACAACTGTGTTGCATTTATTTTGAAAAGGGTGCCGTTTTGTTTAGAATTTGTTATAATTTCCGATTGACCTCATGCCCAGGTCTGAGATAGAGCCACAAGACACAATGTCGGGGAATTGTATGATTCGGATTTAGACTTCTTCACTGTAGTGTTCATTCACTAGTTGAACCACATCGTCTGGACCGACTTTTGGAAGGTTATGCAGCGATAACTGTCCGCCATGGTGAATGCCAAGGTCGTTCTAATCTAACGTGATATAGGCCTAACAGGCCACACAAGATCTTGCATATTCCAGGTTGTGGTTGAAGGTGTCGTAGGTTGGCTCCTAAGGACAGCACTGCAGCGTCAGTAAGGGGTCCTACAAACACAAGTAACAGGAACCATTCATCAGTCAATTAAATCAGTAAAGCACCATCTGCAGGTTTTAATATTATGCCCATGTTCTAAAAAAAACAACAACTACACAATAAGTGATGAAATTAATAAAAATGATAAACATACCTGCATAGGCTCGATACAGCGTAGATTTGACACTGCTGCGTCCAGGAGCCTTAGGCTTCCGGACCAAAAGTTCATCCGTGGGTTCCGGACTTATCCCCTGGAATGACACAAAAAGAAAATAGATGCTGTTGCAAGTTTCAGAGAATATCGGGATAATTCAACACGCAAGTCATATTGTACATCCTCTTCAGGGAACTGCTGCTTTGAGAAATAGAGGGAAACTCCATGCAAATGTATACACTTTAAGTGATGTGTTGGTCTTGCGAGTCTTAAATGCTAGAATCTTAAACATCTTTGAGTAGTCTATACCGTATATGTATAGCTATTGTAGGAGCCAAAACGCATATTTGAGTTTTTTCTTATATCTCCCTTTTTGTGTTGTGTAAGCCATTCCTGTCTCCCTCTTGTGGCCAAAGGGGCCACACACACCTATCCTATATCCACAGGTGATGTTACCTGAGAAGGCGTGGCCGGAGCAGGAAGTGATGGTCTTTGACCTAACAAGCAAGCCATACTGCCAAGCAGAACCCAAGAAAAAGAATTTTTAGTTTATCTTAGTAATCCTGCTTTGTATGGACATTATATAATTTCTGAGTTTTGTATCATCTTGTATTTTCATTAAACCCATCAACATTTTTCGGACAACTGTTTCATCTGGACCTTATTTTTTACTTGGATGTTTGAGTCAACCTCTCCAGCTTGGCCACCAGTGGCTATCAATAGGACAAAGAAATAGCCACTACAAAGTCAAAGACCGCTTCCAAACTGATGGATGCCATCCAGTGACCCAACTTGGAAAAAACAAACTGTGGATTCAAGATGGAAAAGGAGAAATGGATGGAAGCTATGGAGCTGATTGTTTGAGAGCATGGTATGTACTCCCCCTCTAGTACATTTAAGAAGACGTTTGATGTTGAAGTTGAAGATTCAATTAAGGAAGTCTACTATTGGAGTGGATTATATGGAATTTGCCCAGTTGTAAAGTTTTCTACTATTGGAGTGGACTACTATATTGTTTGGATGACTGGATGAACTAAGGACTAAAACAAACATGGCGGATCAATTGGAAACACATGTGATGGAGGGAGTAGCTAATAGTGCTTCAAACTGGGAAGAAATGGAAGATGGTGAACATGAACCTAAATTGAAAAATGTTAGAAGGGGAAAACTTAGTCAGTTAACTAAAAGGAAGAATATAATGCTTTTACTAATGGAAGATGCGACCTGCATACAGGAAGTAGAAGAAAATCTTCAAAAGTACATGCAACTTCTTGCAGAGTTGAAGTCTGTACATAGAGAGTACCAGGCGCAACTGAGTGAAGATGAAATGAACAAAGATGAATGTGAATGGTATGAACCCAAAATGGCCGAAATTGATCCTTTTCTTTCTCTTGTGTCTGAGTGGCTTTTTGGTGCATCTAAGACTACTAATCCTAAACCAGTAGAGGAGGAGAAGGAGGAGGACGAGGAGAAGGAGGAGGACGTGGAGGTGACGGCAAAGGACAGCAT
This sequence comes from Muraenolepis orangiensis, assembly GCA_027704905.1. Taxonomy (NCBI): domain Eukaryota; kingdom Metazoa; phylum Chordata; class Actinopteri; order Gadiformes; family Muraenolepididae; genus Muraenolepis; species Muraenolepis orangiensis. Next base: position 5,081,424 of record CM051008.1, on the reverse strand, counting down.
TTCACAAGTCTCTCACAGGACACGTGGGTCCAGGACGTCTTCAGTAGCATCAGCCAGAATAGTTGCGGAGGCTGAGAGAGCTGGACTTGTGGCCAAGGTTGCAGCATTGAAGGAAATGCATGAATTGGAGGAAGTGGAGAGGGAAGTGGAGAGTGCACTACAGAAAGAGATGCAAGCATTAAAGCAGAAACGTGAAGCTCTTGAACTGAAAATACAGTTGGCCGTCTCATCATCCAAACTTGCAGTTCTCAAGTCCGCTGAGCAACAACAAGGAGTCTTGCTTACCAGTCCAACAGTGGAACCAGCAAGAGAGGAGATGCCAAGTCGTCCAGCCACAGAGAGTGAGTTTCTCTCTTTAGATAAAATTGCCCAAGCCCTTTCAGTAATGCAAACCCCAAGTGTTCGGCCAAAGGATGGCGTTCACTTTCAGTCTGTCTTGGTAGGAGAGGGAGAGAGTTTAGACATTAAAAAGACCACCTCAAGTCCTCTTGATTCACTTAGAAAGAGAGACCCCTCTAAATCAACAAGCACAGCTAACCAACTCGTAGCACCTCCAAGACACGATGTTAATGATGGACTTGCAAATATTTTACAGCGTCAAAATGACATAACATCCATTCTGGTAAAGCAACAACAACAGTCAAAACTCCCTCAAAGAGAAGTCCCAGTCTTTAGTGGAGATGTTTTGTTGTATAGGCCATTCATCAGGGCCTTTCAGCATATGATCGAGCTCAAAACTGACAATAGTGCAGATAGGCTGTACTTTCTCGATCAATACACAAGTGGGTTCCCTCAAGACCTTGTGAGGAGTTGTCTTCACATGAGCTCAGACACAGGCTATGAAAAGGCAAAGGCTTTGCTTCAGGAACACTATGGAGATGAATTCAAGATTTGCTCTGCCTACTTGAAAAAAGCATTGGAATGGCCTGTCATTAAAACTGAGGATGCGAAGGATCTACAAGCCTTTGTGTTATTTTTGAGGAGTTGTTGTAATGCAATGCAAGAAATGAGATACTCACAGGAAATAAACTTGTCCTCCAGCCTGAAGGTCTTGATCATGAAGCTCCCCTACAAATTCAGAGAGCGCTGGCGCTCTTATGTGTGTAAATTTCAGGAGAAGCAGAACAACAGACCACAATTTTCTGATCTTGTCACCTTTCTTGAAAAACAACTGAGAGTGATTACCGATCCAGTGTATGGAGACATTCAGGATAGGCCCACAAGAGTGACAGGAAAACTCCCCAATACATTTAAGCCGCCATCCAGGTCCACTGGTGCCACTTTCATCAGTGGTGCAACTAATGTCTCTGCCTCTTCCCCCCAACTCAGCCAACACCCCAAAAGTAATGCCATGCAAGCACCTTGCCCTATGTGTAGCTCCAAGCACACACTGGACCGCTGTGATGCACTGACGAAAAAGAAACACAGAGAGAAGATAGATTTCTTAAAGGAAAAAGGGATCTGCTTTGGCTGTCTACATCAAGGTCACATTAGCAAACACTGCAAACAAAGACTTACCTGCACTGTATGTTCCAAACAGCACCCAAGTGTCCTGCACATTGACACAAAACAAAAGCCACAGCAACAACAAAGGCCTGCCATGTCGGAAGACGTACATCTTGTCGATGCACAGCCCAAAGAGTGTGGGCACATTGGGGCCGGTACAGGGGCCGGTAATGTGCTCTCAGTACTCCCTGTGAAGGTAAAAGCAGGCAGAGGGGAAAAGGTCATAACAGCATATGCATTCATCGACCCAGGTAGCTCAGCCACTTTTTGTACTGAGCGGCTCATGTCACAGCTGAATGTTCAGGGAAGAAAAACAAACATACTGCTACAAACAATGAGTCACGAGACATCTGTGCCAACTTATTTGGTGTCAGGCTTAGAAATTTCTGGTCTTGAAGAGAACAATTTCATTCCATTACCTGATGTGTTCACACAAAAAGAGATGCCTGTAACCTCTGAAAATATCCCCACAAAGCAGGATCTGGCCAGATGGCCATACCTGAAGAAGGTCAACATTCCAGTGATCGACAGCAGCATTGAACTGCTGATAGGAACCAATGCTTCGAAGGTCATAGAGCCCTGGGAAGTAATAAACAGTCAGGGTGAGGGACCCTATGCCATAAAGACCCTAGTGGGATGGGTTGTCAATGGGCCCTTAAGACATGGCAAGTCCGCCATAGATGATGACTGTCAATCTGCAGCAGTGAACAGGATCTCTGTTGCAAATCTGGAGAAGTTGTTGATCAGTCAATACAACCATGAATTTAATGAAAAGACTGCTGACGAAAAGTGTGAGCACTCCATTGAGGACAAAAGGTTCCTTGAAATTGCAAACAACTCTGTGTCAGTTATAGATGGCCGCTATACATTAGACTTACCCTTCAAGAACGATAATGTCAAGCTGCCCAGTAATCGTCCCATTGCCCTACAGCGCCTCCACAGCCTGAAAAGGAAACTGAGTAGAAATCCTGTGTTCCATGATGAGTACTCCGCCTTCCTGAATGATGTCATAGCTCAAGGATATGCTGAAATGGTCCCACAGAAGGAGCTGGAAGGAGCTGAAGGACGAACCTGGTATATACCGCATCATGGAGTATACCACCCCAAGAAAAACACACTCAGGGTGGTGTTTGACTGCGGTGCGGTGTACCAGGGTAGGTCCCTGAATTCAGAACTTTTGCAAGGCCCTGATCTGACCAACTCATTAATTGGTGTTCTGCTCAGATTCAGACGAGAGCCCATTGCTCTAATGGCAGACATTAAATCTATGTTCCACCAAGTCAGGGTTACAAAGTCAGACACAGACTTTCTGCGGTTCTTGTGGTGGAGAGATGGGAACATTGAACAAGACCCAGTAGACCATCGCATGCTGGTACACTTGTTTGGGGCCACTTCTTCCCCAAGCTGTGCCAGCTTTGCCCTGCGAAGAACAGCAGAGGAGAATCTCCACATGGGACCACAGGTGACAAACACAATACTGCATAATTTTTATGTTGACGACTGCTTGACTTCTCTGCCCATAGTACAGGATGCAGTGCAGTTAACAACAGACCTGGTGGAACTATGCAGCAAAGGCGGATTCCAGCTTACAAAATGGGAAAAGTTAACAACAGTGCCCCCCTGTGTTCCAAAACGGAGAAAAATGTATTGCCTAGACCCTATCCTGAAAGACGGGCTGCTCAGAGTAGGAGGACGATTGTCCAGAGCAACCATGCCAGACACAATGAAGCATCCCATCATTCTACCAAAGCAGTCTCACATCTCCAGTCTCTTACTCCAACATATCCATGAAAAGTATGGACACTGTGGCAGAAACTACATCCTCAGCCAAATGAGAAGAAAATACTGGATTCTTAGTGCAAACAGTGAGGCAAGAAAAGTAATCTCAAAATGTGTGACCTGCAGACGCTTAGAAGCCAAAACAGCTGAACAAAAGATGGCAAATTTGCCACACGAAAGAACCAAGCCTAACCTCCCCCCATTCACCAATGTTGGCATGGATTATTTTGGTCCAATGGTAACCAAGAGAAGTTTGGTAAAAAGATATGGTGTGATATTCACCTGTTTTTCTTGCAGAGCCATTCATCTTGAAATGGCATACTCTCTCGACACTGATTCCTGTATTCATGCAATAAGAAGATGTGCATGCAGACGAGGCCAGGTACAGCACATCTGGTCCGACAACGGCACCAATCTAGTTGGTGCTGAAAAGGAACTGAAACAGGCTTTGTCCAGTCTCAATGACAAGAAGATCCAAGGTACCCTGCTGAACAGAGGCATAAGCTGGACCTTCAATCCACCAGGAGCATCTCACCACGGTGGGGTGTGGGAGAGACTGATCAGGTCAGTGAGACGGGTCCTGAACGCCCTCACACACCAACAACCCCTGACAGACGAAGGTCTCCAGACATTGTTTTGTGAGGTTGAGGCCATCCTCAACAATCGCCCAATCACTACAGCCTCCTCTGACCCTTTTGACCTAAAGCCACTTACCCCAAACCACATCCTCCTACTCAACACTCAACCCGTGCTCCCTCCCGGTAAGTTCTCCAGTGCTGACGTGTACACCAGGCGCCGGTGGAAACAAGTGCAGTATCTGGCTGACTTGTTTTGGAGACGATGGACGCTTGAATACTTGACTCTGATGCAAGAAAGGCAAAAGTGGTCCAAAGTAAGAGAAAACCTTAAGACAGGAGATGTTGTGGTGATCGTTGACCCTACTTCCCCAAGATCTTCATGGCCTCTTGCAAGAATCCTTGAGACAAAGCCTGATTCAGAGGGACTAGTCCGGTCAGTGAAGCTCAAAACGAAAACTGGCATCCTAGAGAGGCCAATTACTAAACTGTGCCTGCTCTTGAAAGACGGGACCTAGTGACCCAATTAGAACATGTAATGTACGTCTTCTTATTATTTATATGTATTGGCTCCTTATATAATATTGAATAATTGTTTTATGTCAAGCCTAAAACATTTAGGGGCCGGATTTGTAGGAGCCAAAACGCATATTTGAGTTTTTTCTTATATCTCCCTTTTTGTGTTGTGTAAGCCATTCCTGTCTCCCTCTTGTGGCCAAAGGGGCCACACACACCTATCCTATATCCACAGGTGATGTTACCTGAGAAGGCGTGGCCGGAGCAGGAAGTGATGGTCTTTGACCTAACAAGCAAGCCATACTGCCAAGCAGAACCCAAGAAAAAGAATTTTTAGTTTATCTTAGTAATCCTGCTTTGTATGGACATTATATAATTTCTGAGTTTTGTATCATCTTGTATTTTCATTAAACCCATCAACATTTTTCGGACAACTGTTTCATCTGGACCTTATTTTTTACTTGGATGTTTGAGTCAACCTCTCCAGCTTGGCCACCAGTGGCTATCAATAGGACAAAGAAATAGCCACTACAGCTATATCTGAGGGATCCAGACAAAACATACCTGTGTCCTTGGTCGGTGCCATGACTGAATCTCACTGGTGCAGGCCAGTGGTGTTTGCACACTTTTCACCCCCATGGTGCTGTAGTGAGCCGTCTGGAATAGGAGTGCGACCACGTGATTACACAACACCTTTCCAGCAGCACACGAACAGGAGCATCCATTTAACGGCACGGGTGTAACTGCACGCAGCACAATCTAGAAATGGAGAACATGTACAAAAAATGAGAGAATCTGCAACAGCAAACATTGAACAAAAAACAGAAACTGCAACAGCAGTTATGGAGCAGGAAAGAGCATTTGCAACAGCAACAAGAAACACAATACTGAACATGCACCTGAACATGTGCAGGTCTGAAACCATGCTCTCCACTACACACGTTTGAGGTATTGTCTGGGTCCTAAATGTAAATCTGATGTGTAAATCCAAAAGTGACCAGAGAGATTGATGTATACATGATGTCCTATTGATACACAAAAGACTGCGGAAAGCAAGTTAAGCATGTTGATGTGTAGGGGCTAGAGCATGACTTCGGACTCATTCTTAACATTGTGTTTTTCCGCATAGAACGGTAGCAGCTCGCCTGCACTACCACTTCCTCACTAAATCTGACACTGCAGTAAAGATTATCACACCATACAGCATTATGTCTGAGACTTTTTGGTTGAACCACATATAACTTAACCTTATCATGTGGTTCTTAAATTGCCGCAACGGCATTTCAGAACACTAGCTAGTTAGTAAAGTCACTTTCAGAAACGATTTTCAACATTGCAAACACACTTTTCCACCGAATGTTTTCATGCACGCTAGCTAGAGAGCCAAGAGCTTCGCCATAGCTCTTGGGTCGTCAGGTAAAGGTTTATGAACCACTTATACACCATTATTTATATATATTTATATATATATATATATATATACACACCGAATGGATACCGTTCTGTCTGTAGTTGAATCTGACACACATTTTCATTAAACCTTACAAGCTAGCGGTGACACAACAGAATCTAAGCACTCCGTATACACATATATATACACATGTATGTATATATATATATATACACACATATATATACACATATATGTAGATATATATATACACACATATATATACACATATATGTATATACACACATATATATACACATATATGTATATATACACATATATATAAACATATATATATATACACATATATATATATACATATATATACATACACACATATATATATATGTGTATATGTATATATACACATATAGATTATGGTGTATAATGGTATATATATATATATATATATATATATATACACATACATACATATATATATACACACATACATATATATATATATACCATTATACACCGAATGGATACCGTTCTGTCTGTAGTTGAACTTATCTGACACACTGGTCATTTTCATTAAACCTTACAAGCTAGCAAGCTATCGGTGACACAACAGAATCTAAGCACTTACCTCTATAATTGAAATTGAAATCCAACTTGTATCCTTTTTCCAGTTTAGACTTCACTGTAGAGTGTTCATTCACTAGTCGAACCACATCGTCTTGACCGACTTTTGGAAGGTTGTGCAGCGATGTTGTGCAGCGAAGTTGTCCAGCGATAACTGTCCGCCATGGTGAATGCCAAGGTGAATGCATTAACCGGAACTTGGGATACACTGCTTCGGCGGGTACTTCTTGCGTTCTAATCTACCGTGATATAGGCCTATTATAATGACCGGGGAGCTCGTATGGACCAGAGTAACGCGAGACAGGCGGGTGACGCGGGACAGGTAAAGGATCTCGATCTCTGGGACATCAGCGTGGCGATTCCGTCCAGAATGTACGACTTAACATGAACAAAGTACGACTTAACATGAACAAAGTACGACGTAAGATGAACAAAGTACGACGTAACATGAACAAAGTATGACGTAACATGAACAAAGTATGACGTGCAGTATGACGTACGACCCAGTGGCGGCTGGCCCATAGGGGGCGATGGGGCGCCGCCCCCCCTAAACCACACACACAAACAAAATGTAAAAAATAAAAAAATAATAAAAAATATATATATATATATAAATTGTCAATATGTGTGTGTTTAAAATATGGAATGCACCCACAAATATGTGTCAAATATGATTTTAAAATAATATGCTTTTCCTAGTACACATATGCCTAGTACACTGTGGCCGTGTTCCATTTCAGGGTCTGCAGCCTTAAGGGCGCATTTGAATGACGATGCTGGGGGGGCTGTAGAGAAATAGCCCCATGGAGGCGGGTCTCTGTAGCAGTTTAGCCAATTGCTGATTCAAGATATAAACGAGTGACATAAAATGTAGCCAATCAGCGTCCTCAAAACGTCTTCCGGGAGGGCTGTTTTCAAACAGCCCTCCCGGAAGACTTTGGAGCATCGAGCATCGTCATTTGTGTGCGTCACAGTGTACTACTAGGAAAAGCATATTATGCTCTGTCTCTGCGGGCACACACACACACACACGCGCACACACACACACACACACACACACACACGCACACGCGCGCACACACACACACACAAACACACACACAGAGATGCACTCGCACAGACGCACACTCACACACAGACACACACACGCACGCACACACGCACAAACACATACGCAAAAACACACACACACACACACACACAAATATATGTCAGTGTTTTTTGTCAGTGTGTGCCGATATATATATCTTTTTGTTGAGTGATTGATATAGTTTTCGTGAGTGATTTAAACAAGCAGGTATATATATATATATATACAGTATATGTAGGAACTCGACACAGTTTTTTTGGTTGACAACACAAATCCGTGTGTCATTTATTTGCATATCCTCTCGTAATGTTGAGCTGCACTCCTCAGCTACAACTCAAAACATGAATGAATTTACACACCAAAATGGCTGCCAACTTTAAGCCCAACCCCAAACACCTGCTTAAAGGGACCGTGCCCCATGACCCCTAACACACCCTTTGCCTGGTGAATTACGTTCCTTGCATCCCCTACATGCCTCCCCCCAGAATTCACCCTAATGACAGTCAATTTACGCGGAGGGCGGAGCGCTCTGCCATAACGGCTCCGCCTGACCAACGTGCTGGGCGGCACCGCCGTAGGGAATGTCTCAGGGGCTCTATGGTCAAGTGGGCGCTGGAAGAGTGGCGAGGGGGTCCCCAGGGCCTTACCCGGGATCTGGGGCAAGGTAGGGGGCCGTCCCCGCCGTGGGGGCTGGGCTAGCTCCACCGGCTTGCTCAAGTCCATGTGAGCTGGTTTCAGGCGATCTATAGAAACATGTTCTAGTTTCCCGGCCATGTCCACAACAAAGTACTTGTCTCCCGCCTCCTGGACCAGGAATGGACCGTCGTAGGGAGGCCGCAAAGGGTCCCGGTGGGCGTCGTGCCGGATGAACACGTATTCCGCTGACCGCAGACTCGTAGGGACGTGCGACCGAGGGAGGCCATGCTGTGAAGTGGGGACTGGTGCGAAGGCCCTAGCCTTATCCAGCAGAGCCGTCCGTTGCTGGGCGGCCGACCAGGGGGCTGTAACGGTAGGGATAAAATCCCCTGGGACCCGCAGCGGCTGACCGTAAACCAGCTCAGCAGATGAGGATTGGAGGTCTTCCTTGGGGGCCGTCCTGAGACCCAGCATGACCCATGGGAGTCTGTCGATCCAGCTGCTGTCCGTAAGGCTGGCCCGCAGCGCCGTTTTCATCGACCGATGAAAACGCTCGCATAATCCATTGGCCTGTGGATGGTATGACGTGGTCCGGTGTAGCTTCATGCCCAGGCTCTCGGCGACCGTGTTCCAGAGCTCTGACGTGAACTGTGGGCCCCGGTCCGAAGATAGATCGGCCGGAGTACCAAACCAGGCAACCCAGGTTCCAATGAAGGCCCTGGCCACCTCTGCGGCTGTCGTAGCTGACAGTGGAACGGCCTCCGGCCAACGGGTGGTCCTGTCTACCATGGTCAAGAGATAACTAAAGCCTTGCGAGGGCGGCAGCGGACCCACTATATCTATGTTCACGGGATCGAACCTCCTTTCCGGAACCAGGAACTGCTCCAGGGGGGCCTTGGTGTGGCGATGCACTTTAGCACGCTGGCACTCCACACAGGCGTTTGCCCAGTCTCTCACGTCTTTTTTAAGCCTGGGCCAGACAAACTTGGCAGATACTAGCCTCTGCGTTGGTCTCCTACCTGGGTGGGAGAGGCCGTGGCCGTGGACTTCAAAAATCCGTCGCCTCCACCCCGTGGGAACGATGGGGCGTGGCTGCCCCGCAGAGACATCACACAGGAGCGTGACACCAGCACCGTCAAAAGCCACGTCCTCCAACTGCAGGCTTGAGGTCGCTGGCCTCCCGTCTCGCCCCTCAGTGTCGGCAGCCTGGTCTGCCGCCATCCCGGCGTAATCCAGTCCCAAGTGGACTGCCCCTGCTATGGCCTGGGAGAGGCAGTCGGCGACGAGGTTGTCTTTACCTGCCACATGCTGCACGTCAGTGGTGAACTCCGAGACGTATGCGAGTTGTCGCTGTTGACAGGCGGACCACGGCTCAGACACCTTGGCCATAGCGAATGTTAGCGGCTTGTGATCCACGAATGCCGTGAACTGCATCCCCTACATATATATATATATATATATAAATATATATATATATATACCTGCTTGTTTAAATCACTCACCAAACTCACCTGTTCAGAGCTGCTTTGAATGTGTTTTGGTGTTATTGTTAACTCGTCGTTTCCTCTTAAATGTGTTTATGTATCCATGTACCAAATAAAGTCTAAAAGAATAGACTGTGTGAAGTTCTGTGGTGCCTTTGAGCTGGCCTTGCGTGGCCATTTCAATACAAAAAGTAATTGTATATAATGTAATTAACAATATGTAATTGTAAATAAAAAAAATGGTATAGCCCCCCCCTGGTGAAAAATGCACCAGCCGCCACTGGTACGACCTAACCCCGGGGTAACGGGCAGCCAGGGTCTATATACCCCAGGTGAGGGGATTAGCAATCAGCCACAGCAATTGCTGACAGGTG
>CM051008.1:5037877-5070429 GCA_027704905.1 Muraenolepis orangiensis | reverse complement strand
CATCCATGGTGAGGTTTTCACACCGTAGAGTCTCCGGCCATAGAATGCCAAATTTTGCCAATAGTGGTTCGCAGCCAGAGCGAACTAGCTCACACGTAGCTCGGCACGGGGCCCGAGGCCGTCCGTTGACACACTCGGGGGTATACACGGAGCACAGGAAGCTCTTCAGATGTGGAGAGCATTCTGCTTTGACCAAAGGATCAAATTGATGCACCTCTAGGCCTGCATCCTCCTGGGTGGTGTGGCCCAGAAGGTTTGGATACACCGTTTGCTGATACGATATCCCTTTACACATGGGAATATTGATGGCTTCACACGTTCTCGAGCTCTGCTCCTCAACCTGCTGGACAGAAAACAAACAGAAAAGGTAGCACAACCTCACTGGGACATATCATTGAGTCCCATGAACCATGGATTTTCAACCTCTGTTATGCCAATGACACTCAGCTCTACTTGTGTTGTAGGGCAAAAACATGTTTGATCATCAGAAGATACCCACAGCCTTGCCACACCATAGCAGCCTACAGATAGCACCCCAAGTCTGGAGTCAAAACCGGGTCACTGCACAACATATCCCCAACATGGTTAGCGCTCTAGCAGGTAGAGTAGGTGTAACAGTGAGGGTCCAGCACTGGGCTCCAAGTCTAACAAAGGAGGTCAAACCCACAGGCTCTAGCCTCATCGCTAGACCATATTTGAAGTGTGGGGGAGTGAGATTTACTCACTGTACAGCACTACCGACTGGCTTCCGTTACATAGAGCCACGGGTCGGAATCAAACCCGGGTCGCTACAACGCATCGCCTGCATGGTTAGCATGCTAGCCAGTAAAATGTTCTCTTTCTTTGTATTGTGGATGTTTCAGAGCAATGATACATAGAATGACTGATGGTGTAAGGTTTTCCTACAGAAGCTATCAAATAAAAGCCTACACAGAAGTAACTTTAAAGTACAGTAGAGGTTATATGTTAATGTGTGTGTTTGGGTGAACATAAAGATCATAGGACATGTAGTACTACCATAAAAACACTTACTTTACCACATGCATCCATGGTGAATTTTTCACACCGTAGAGTCTCCGGCCATTGAAAACCAAATTTTACCATTAGTGGTTCGCAGCCAGAGCGAGCTAGCTCACACGTAGCTCGGCACGGGGCCCGAGGCCGTCCGTTGACACACTCGGGGGTATACACGGAGCACAGGAAGCTCTTCAGATGTGGAGAGCTTTCTACTTTGACCAAAGGATAAAATTGATGCACCTCTCGGCCTGCATCCTCCTGGGTGGTGTGGCCCAGAAGGTTTGGATACACCGTTTGCTGATACGATATCCCTTTACACATGGGAACATTGATGGCTTCACACGTTCTCGAGCTCTGCTCCTCAACCTGCTGGACAGAAAACAAACTAACGGAATAGGAAGCATATCCTCACTGGGACATATAATTGAGTCCCATGAACCATGGATTTTTAACCTCTGTTATGCCGACAACCCCATGATCAACGCAGTCACGGGTATGTCACCATTTGAGTGTTCCCTTGGCTATCAACCTCCCATGTTTCCCCAGCATGAATTAGATGCCGCTGTCCCGTCCACCGGCATTCACACCCGCCACTGTCGCCGAGTTTGGAAGTCTCACTCAATCAAGCCACTCAATGAGCTCAACATAGGGCAAACCGGCGAGGGATTCCAACTCCTGCTTATCGTCCGGATCAATGGGTTTGGCTCGGGATAAACACCTACGGACCATGTCTCGAAACCCCCCCCCCCCCCCCCGCTATGTGGGGTCCCTACACTGTGGTCCCTGTCATCAACCCTCTGCTGTACGTCTCAAGATTCCTTATTCCATGCATGCCTACCCTGTTTTCCACGTCTCCCTATTGAAACCTGTGTCCATCAGCACCCCTATTGAAACCTGTGTCCATCAGCACCCCATCAGCACCCGGTCTACCCCCACCCCAGGCCCTCCACCTCCCCAGGTTCTCTCTGATGGTGACCCCGTCTACCCCCACCCCAGGCCCTCCACCTCCCCAGGTTCTCTCTGATGGTGACCCCGTCTACCCCCACCCCAGGCCCTCCACCTCCCCAGGTTCTCTCTGATGGTGACCCTGTCTGGACAGTCAAGGAGCTCCTGGCGACGCAGATTCAGCACACCTACTATGTTAATTAGCGGCCTACTTATACTCTGCTCTCTTTGAGATTCGTTGCCAGAACATTCCCTTTTGATACTACTGTGAAACGCTGTAGTCTCTCTTGGTTACTCTTGTGGCATTCTCCATGGTATCCCTTGTTTTCCCCCTGGATGATTTTCTTATTTTTGCCTTCTGTTGGAATCTCTATTTGTTTTTCGCCCTGGATTTGTTTTCGGTGTTGGACTACGGCCTTTCCCCCTGCAGCACATTCTACAAACAACCCCTTTTGGATTTCCATTTTTTGCATTCACATAAGTTGCTTAACACATAGTTTTGTTATTTCAGTAATTTGCATACACATAGTGCTTTCTCACATGTCATGTCAGGACTGTTCCTTGTCATCATTCATTCCCCCCAATCAGATTTTGAAAGAGACAATAAAACGCCCACAGGCTTTAACTTCTTTTCGCCTCTGACTCTGTCACAATGGCTAATTACCCTGCCTCCACTAGGGGGCAGCGTCAACCCGCATTTACAATTTCCCCACACCTGCAGCGCATGATAATCAGCCGGCCTATTTAAGTCTACCCCGCACACTCATACGTTGCCAGATTGTTCCTTGACTAATGCAAGACTCTCCAGTGTTTACCTCCGGACCAATTTCCCGTTGCCGAACCCTGCCCGCCCTGGACCTACCCGCCCTGTCTGGTACCTGATCTACCGCCCGTCCCTGACTACGCTTCTGCCTGTCCCTGCCTGGTTCATCTGCTCTGCCTGGTTCTCGATCTACCGCCTGTCCCTGACTACGCCTCCACCGGTCCCTGCCTGGTTCATCTGCTCTGCCTGGTTCTCGATCTACCGCCTGTCCCTGCCTCTGCCTGCCCCTGCCTGGTTTGTCTACCCTGCCCCGGTTCTGATCACCTGCCTGTCCCCGACTACGTCTCTGCCTGTCCCTGTCTGTGTGATATTTATCAAAATAAATACCACTATCTGCCTTTGGTGTCTGTGTGCAGCTCTTGGGTCCAAACCTGTCCCGTGACAGACTCTGCTGTACTAATTATGGGTTCCACCAGTTCAAGCTTCCGTTACATAGAGCCATGGGTCGGAATCAAACCCGAGTCGCTACAAGGCGAGAGAAAATTTAACTGGCTAGCGTGCTAACCATGCATGCGATCCTGCATGGTTAGCATGCTAGCCAGTAAAATGTTCTCTTTCTTTGTATTGTGGATGTTTCAGAACAAAGACACATGACTGATGGTATAAGGTTTTCCTACAGAAGCTATCAAATAAAAGCCTACACAGAAGTCACTTTACAGTACAGTAGAGGTTATACATTAATGTGTGTTTGAGTGAACATAAAGATCATAGGTAATGTAATACTACCATAGAAACACTTACATTAGCACATGCATCCATGGTGAGGTTTTCACACCGTAGAGTCTCCGGCCATTGAATGCCAAATTTTACCATTAGTGGTTCGCAGCCAGAGCGAGCTAGCTCACACGTAGCTCGGCACGGGGCCCGAGGCCGTCCGTTGACACACTCGGGGGTATACACGGAGCACAGGAAGCTCTTCAGATGTGGAGAGCATTCTACTTTGACCAAAGGATCAAATTGATGCACCTCTCGGCCTGCATTCTCCTGGGTGGTGTGGCCCAGAAGGTTTGGATACACCGTTTGCTGATACGATATCCCTTTACACATGGGAATAGTGATGGCTTCACACGTTCTCGAGCTCTGCTCCTCAACCTGCTTGACAGAAAACAAACAAAAGGTAGCCCAACCTCACTGGAACATATTGAGTCCCATGAACCATGGATTTTCAACCTGTTATGCTAATGACACAGCTCTACTTGTGTTGTAGGGCAAAAACATGTTTGATCATCAGAAGATACCCACAGCCTTGCCACACCATAGCAGCCTACAGATAGCACCCCAAGTCTGGAGTCAAAACCGGGTCACTGCACAACATATCCCCAACATGGTTAGCGCTCTAGCAGGTAGAGTAGGTGTAACAGTGAGGGTCCAGCACTGGGCTCCAAGTCTAACAAAGGAGGTCAAACCCACAGGCTCTAGCCTCATCGCTAGACCATATTTGAAGTGTGTAGGAGTGAGATTTACTCACTGTACAGCACTACCGACTGGCTTCCGTTACATAGAGCCATGGGTCGGAATCAAACCCGGGTCGCTACAAGGCATCGCCTGACTCTCTTTCTATGTATTGTGGATGTTTCAGAGCAATGATACATAGAATGACTGATGGTGTAAGGTTTTCCTACAGAAGCTATCAAATAAAAGCCTACACAGAAGTCACTTTACAGTACAGTAGAGGTTCTACGTTGTGTGTTTGGGTGAACATTAAGACCATAGTTAATGTAATTATACCATAGAAACACTTACATTAGCACATGCATCCATGGTGAGGTTTTCACACCGTAGAGTTTCCGGCCATTGAAAGCCAAATTTTACCATTAGTGGTTCGCAGCCAGAGCGAGCTAGCTCACACGTAGCTCGGCACGGGGCCCGCGGCCGTCCGTTGACACACTCGGGGGTATACACGGAGCACAGGAAGCTCTTCAGATGTGGAGAGCATTCTACTTTGACCAAAGGATAAAATTGATGCACCTCTAGGCCTACATCCTCCTGGGTGGTGTGGCCCAGAAGGTTTGGATACACCGTTTGATTGTATGATAGTTCTTTACACATGGGAACATTGATGGCTTCACACGTTCTCGAGCTCTGCTCCTCAACCTGCTGGACAGAAAACAAACTAACAGAATAGGAAGCATATCCTCACTGGGACATAGAATTGAGTCCCATGAACCATGGATTTTTAACCTCCCATGTTTCCCCAGCATGAATTAGATGCCGCTGTCCCGTCCACCGGCATTCACACCCGCCACTGTCGCCGAGTTTGGAAGTCTCACTCAATCAAGCCACTCAATGAGCTCAACATAGGGCAAACCGGCGAGGGATTCCAACCCCTGCTTATCGTCCGGATCAATGGGTTTAGCTCGGGATAATCACCTACGGACCTTGTCTCGAAAACTCAAGGTTCTCTCTGATGGTGACCCCGTCTACCCCCACCCCAGGCCCTCCACCTCCCCAGGTTCTCTCTGATGGTGACCCCGTCTACCCCCACCCCAGGCCCTCCACCTCCCCAGGTTGTCTCTGGTGGTGACCCCGTCTACCCCCACCCCCGGCCCTCCACCTCCCCAGGTTCTCTCTGATGGTGACCCCGTCTACCCCCACCCCAGGCCCTCCACCTCCCCAGGTTCTCTCTGATGGTGACCCTGTCTGGACAGTCAAGGAGCTCCTGGCGACGCAGATTCAGCACACCTACTATGTTAATTAGCGGCCTACTTGTACTCTGCTCTCTTTGAGATTCGTTGCCAGAACATTCCCTTTTGATACTACTGTGAAACGCTGTAGTCTCTCTTGGTTACTCTTGTGGCATTCTCCATGGTATCCCTTGTTTTCCCCCTGGATGATTTTCTTATTTTTGCCTTCTGTTGGAATCTCTATTTGTTTTTCGCCCTGGATTTGTTTTCGGTGTTGGACTACGGCCTTTCCCCCTGCAGCACATTCTACAAACAACCCCTTTTGGATTTCCATTTTTTGCATTCACATAAGTTGCTTAACACATAGTTTTGTTATTTCAGTAATTTGCATACACATAGTGCTTTCTCACATGTCATGTCAGGACTGTTCCTTGTCATCATTCATTCCCCCCAATCAGATTTTGAAAGAGACAATAAAACGCCCACAGGCTTTAACTTCTTTTCGCCTCTGACTCTGTCACAATGGCTAATTACCCTGCCTCCACTAGGGGGCAGCGTCAACCCGCATTTACAATTTCCCCACACCTGCAGCGCATGATAATCAGCCGGCCTATTTAAGTCTACCCCGCACACTCATACGTTGCCAGATTGTTCCTTGACTAATGCAAGACTCTCCAGTGTTTACCTCCGGACCAATTTCCCGTTGCCGAACCCTGCCCGCCCTGGACCTACCCGCCCTGTCTGGTACCTGATCTACCGCCCGTCCCTGACTACGCTTCTGCCTGTCCCTGCCTGGTTCATCTGCTCTGCCTGGTTCTCGATCTACCGCCTGTCCCTGACTACGCCTCCACCGGTCCCTGCCTGGTTCATCTGCTCTGCCTGGTTCTCGATCTACCGCCTGTCCCTGCCTCTGCCTGCCCCTGCCTGGTTTGTCTACCCTGCCCCGGTTCTGATCACCTGCCTGTCCCCGACTACGTCTCTGCCTGTCCCTGTCTGTGTGATATTTATCAAAATAAATACCACTATCTGCCTTTGGTGTCTGTGTGCAGCTCTTGGGTCCAAACCTGTCCCGTGACAGACTCTGCTGTACTAATTATGGGTTCCACCAGTTCAAGCTTCCGTTACATAGAGCCATGGGTCGGAATCAAACCCGAGTCGCTACAAGGCGAGAGAAAATTTAACTGGCTAGCGTGCTAACCATGCATGCGATCCTGCATGGTTAGCATGCTAGCCAGTAAAATGTTCTCTTTCTTTGTATTGTGGATGTTTCAGAACAAAGACACATGACTGATGGTATAAGGTTTTCCTACAGAAGCTATCAAATAAAAGCCTACACAGAAGTCACTTTACAGTACAGTAGAGGTTATACATTAATGTGTGTTTGAGTGAACATAAAGATCATAGGTAATGTAATACTACCATAGAAACACTTACATTAGCACATGCATCCATGGTGAGGTTTTCACACCGTAGAGTCTCCGGCCATTGAATGCCAAATTTTACCATTAGTGGTTCGCAGCCAGAGCGAGCTAGCTCACACGTAGCTCGGCACGGGGCCCGAGGCCGTCCGTTGACACACTCGGGGGTATACACGGAGCACAGGAAGCTCTTCAGATGTGGAGAGCATTCTACTTTGACCAAAGGATCAAATTGATGCACCTCTCGGCCTGCATTCTCCTGGGTGGTGTGGCCCAGAAGGTTTGGATACACCGTTTGCTGATACGATATCCCTTTACACATGGGAATAGTGATGGCTTCACACGTTCTCGAGCTCTGCTCCTCAACCTGCTTGACAGAAAACAAACAAAAGGTAGCCCAACCTCACTGGAACATATTGAGTCCCATGAACCATGGATTTTCAACCTGTTATGCTAATGACACAGCTCTACTTGTGTTGTAGGGCAAAAACATGTTTGATCATCAGAAGATACCCACAGCCTTGCCACACCATAGCAGCCTACAGATAGCACCCCAAGTCTGGAGTCAAAACCGGGTCACTGCACAACATATCCCCAACATGGTTAGCGCTCTAGCAGGTAGAGTAGGTGTAACAGTGAGGGTCCAGCACTGGGCTCCAAGTCTAACAAAGGAGGTCAAACCCACAGGCTCTAGCCTCATCGCTAGACCATATTTGAAGTGTGTAGGAGTGAGATTTACTCACTGTACAGCACTACCGACTGGCTTCCGTTACATAGAGCCATGGGTCGGAATCAAACCCGGGTCGCTACAAGGCATCGCCTGACTCTCTTTCTATGTATTGTGGATGTTTCAGAGCAATGATACATAGAATGACTGATGGTGTAAGGTTTTCCTACAGAAGCTATCAAATAAAAGCCTACACAGAAGTCACTTTACAGTACAGTAGAGGTTCTACGTTGTGTGTTTGGGTGAACATTAAGACCATAGTTAATGTAATTATACCATAGAAACACTTACATTAGCACATGCATCCATGGTGAGGTTTTCACACCGTAGAGTTTCCGGCCATTGAAAGCCAAATTTTACCATTAGTGGTTCGCAGCCAGAGCGAGCTAGCTCACACGTAGCTCGGCACGGGGCCCGCGGCCGTCCGTTGACACACTCGGGGGTATACACGGAGCACAGGAAGCTCTTCAGATGTGGAGAGCATTCTACTTTGACCAAAGGATAAAATTGATGCACCTCTAGGCCTACATCCTCCTGGGTGGTGTGGCCCAGAAGGTTTGGATACACCGTTTGATTGTATGATAGTTCTTTACACATGGGAACATTGATGGCTTCACACGTTCTCGAGCTCTGCTCCTCAACCTGCTGGACAGAAAACAAACTAACAGAATAGGAAGCATATCCTCACTGGGACATAGAATTGAGTCCCATGAACCATGGATTTTTAACCTCCCATGTTTCCCCAGCATGAATTAGATGCCGCTGTCCCGTCCACCGGCATTCACACCCGCCACTGTCGCCGAGTTTGGAAGTCTCACTCAATCAAGCCACTCAATGAGCTCAACATAGGGCAAACCGGCGAGGGATTCCAACCCCTGCTTATCGTCCGGATCAATGGGTTTAGCTCGGGATAATCACCTACGGACCTTGTCTCGAAAACTCAAGGTTCTCTCTGATGGTGACCCCGTCTACCCCCACCCCAGGCCCTCCACCTCCCCAGGTTCTCTCTGATGGTGACCCCGTCTACCCCCACCCCAGGCCCTCCACCTCCCCAGGTTGTCTCTGGTGGTGACCCCGTCTACCCCCACCCCCGGCCCTCCACCTCCCCAGGTTCTCTCTGATGGTGACCCCGTCTACCCCCACCCCAGGCCCTCCACCTCCCCAGGTTCTCTCTGATGGTGACCCTGTCTGGACAGTCAAGGAGCTCCTGGCGACGCAGATTCAGCACACCTACTATGTTAATTAGCGGCCTACTTGTACTCTGCTCTCTTTGAGATTCGTTGCCAGAACATTCCCTTTTGATACTACTGTGAAACGCTGTAGTCTCTCTTGGTTACTCTTGTGGCATTCTCCATGGTATCCCTTGTTTTCCCCCTGGATGATTTTCTTATTTTTGCCTTCTGTTGGAATCTCTATTTGTTTTTCGCCCTGGATTTGTTTTCGGTGTTGGACTACGGCCTTTCCCCCTGCAGCACATTCTACAAACAACCCCTTTTGGATTTCCATTTTTTGCATTCACATAAGTTGCTTAACACATAGTTTTGTTATTTCAGTAATTTGCATACACATAGTGCTTTCTCACATGTCATGTCAGGACTGTTCCTTGTCATCATTCATTCCCCCCAATCAGATTTTGAAAGAGACAATAAAACGCCCACAGGCTTTAACTTCTTTTCGCCTCTGACTCTGTCACAATGGCTAATTACCCTGCCTCCACTAGGGGGCAGCGTCAACCCGCATTTACAATTTCCCCACACCTGCAGCGCATGATAATCAGCCGGCCTATTTAAGTCTACCCCGCACACTCATACGTTGCCAGATTGTTCCTTGACTAATGCAAGACTCTCCAGTGTTTACCTCCGGACCAATTTCCCGTTGCCGAACCCTGCCCGCCCTGGACCTACCCGCCCTGTCTGGTACCTGATCTACCGCCCGTCCCTGACTACGCTTCTGCCTGTCCCTGCCTGGTTCATCTGCTCTGCCTGGTTCTCGATCTACCGCCTGTCCCTGACTACGCCTCCACCGGTCCCTGCCTGGTTCATCTGCTCTGCCTGGTTCTCGATCTACCGCCTGTCCCTGCCTCTGCCTGCCCCTGCCTGGTTTGTCTACCCTGCCCCGGTTCTGATCACCTGCCTGTCCCCGACTACGTCTCTGCCTGTCCCTGTCTGTGTGATATTTATCAAAATAAATACCACTATCTGCCTTTGGTGTCTGTGTGCAGCTCTTGGGTCCAAACCTGTCCCGTGACAGACTCTGCTGTACTAATTATGGGTTCCACCAGTTCAAGCTTCCGTTACATAGAGCCATGGGTCGGAATCAAACCCGAGTCGCTACAAGGCGAGAGAAAATTTAACTGGCTAGCGTGCTAACCATGCATGCGATCCTGCATGGTTAGCATGCTAGCCAGTAAAATGTTCTCTTTCTTTGTATTGTGGATGTTTCAGAACAAAGACACATGACTGATGGTATAAGGTTTTCCTACAGAAGCTATCAAATAAAAGCCTACACAGAAGTCACTTTACAGTACAGTAGAGGTTATACATTAATGTGTGTTTGAGTGAACATAAAGATCATAGGTAATGTAATACTACCATAGAAACACTTACATTAGCACATGCATCCATGGTGAGGTTTTCACACCGTAGAGTCTCCGGCCATTGAATGCCAAATTTTACCATTAGTGGTTCGCAGCCAGAGCGAGCTAGCTCACACGTAGCTCGGCACGGGGCCCGAGGCCGTCCGTTGACACACTCGGGGGTATACACGGAGCACAGGAAGCTCTTCAGATGTGGAGAGCATTCTACTTTGACCAAAGGATCAAATTGATGCACCTCTCGGCCTGCATTCTCCTGGGTGGTGTGGCCCAGAAGGTTTGGATACACCGTTTGCTGATACGATATCCCTTTACACATGGGAATAGTGATGGCTTCACACGTTCTCGAGCTCTGCTCCTCAACCTGCTTGACAGAAAACAAACAAAAGGTAGCCCAACCTCACTGGAACATATTGAGTCCCATGAACCATGGATTTTCAACCTGTTATGCTAATGACACAGCTCTACTTGTGTTGTAGGGCAAAAACATGTTTGATCATCAGAAGATACCCACAGCCTTGCCACACCATAGCAGCCTACAGATAGCACCCCAAGTCTGGAGTCAAAACCGGGTCACTGCACAACATATCCCCAACATGGTTAGCGCTCTAGCAGGTAGAGTAGGTGTAACAGTGAGGGTCCAGCACTGGGCTCCAAGTCTAACAAAGGAGGTCAAACCCACAGGCTCTAGCCTCATCGCTAGACCATATTTGAAGTGTGTAGGAGTGAGATTTACTCACTGTACAGCACTACCGACTGGCTTCCGTTACATAGAGCCATGGGTCGGAATCAAACCCGGGTCGCTACAAGGCATCGCCTGACTCTCTTTCTATGTATTGTGGATGTTTCAGAGCAATGATACATAGAATGACTGATGGTGTAAGGTTTTCCTACAGAAGCTATCAAATAAAAGCCTACACAGAAGTCACTTTACAGTACAGTAGAGGTTCTACGTTGTGTGTTTGGGTGAACATTAAGACCATAGTTAATGTAATTATACCATAGAAACACTTACATTAGCACATGCATCCATGGTGAGGTTTTCACACCGTAGAGTTTCCGGCCATTGAAAGCCAAATTTTACCATTAGTGGTTCGCAGCCAGAGCGAGCTAGCTCACACGTAGCTCGGCACGGGGCCCGCGGCCGTCCGTTGACACACTCGGGGGTATACACGGAGCACAGGAAGCTCTTCAGATGTGGAGAGCATTCTACTTTGACCAAAGGATAAAATTGATGCACCTCTAGGCCTACATCCTCCTGGGTGGTGTGGCCCAGAAGGTTTGGATACACCGTTTGATTGTATGATAGTTCTTTACACATGGGAACATTGATGGCTTCACACGTTCTCGAGCTCTGCTCCTCAACCTGCTGGACAGAAAACAAACTAACAGAATAGGAAGCATATCCTCACTGGGACATAGAATTGAGTCCCATGAACCATGGATTTTTAACCTCCCATGTTTCCCCAGCATGAATTAGATGCCGCTGTCCCGTCCACCGGCATTCACACCCGCCACTGTCGCCGAGTTTGGAAGTCTCACTCAATCAAGCCACTCAATGAGCTCAACATAGGGCAAACCGGCGAGGGATTCCAACCCCTGCTTATCGTCCGGATCAATGGGTTTAGCTCGGGATAATCACCTACGGACCTTGTCTCGAAAACTCAAGGTTCTCTCTGATGGTGACCCCGTCTACCCCCACCCCAGGCCCTCCACCTCCCCAGGTTCTCTCTGATGGTGACCCCGTCTACCCCCACCCCAGGCCCTCCACCTCCCCAGGTTGTCTCTGGTGGTGACCCCGTCTACCCCCACCCCCGGCCCTCCACCTCCCCAGGTTCTCTCTGATGGTGACCCCGTCTACCCCCACCCCAGGCCCTCCACCTCCCCAGGTTCTCTCTGATGGTGACCCTGTCTGGACAGTCAAGGAGCTCCTGGCGACGCAGATTCAGCACACCTACTATGTTAATTAGCGGCCTACTTGTACTCTGCTCTCTTTGAGATTCGTTGCCAGAACATTCCCTTTTGATACTACTGTGAAACGCTGTAGTCTCTCTTGGTTACTCTTGTGGCATTCTCCATGGTATCCCTTGTTTTCCCCCTGGATGATTTTCTTATTTTTGCCTTCTGTTGGAATCTCTATTTGTTTTTCGCCCTGGATTTGTTTTCGGTGTTGGACTACGGCCTTTCCCCCTGCAGCACATTCTACAAACAACCCCTTTTGGATTTCCATTTTTTGCATTCACATAAGTTGCTTAACACATAGTTTTGTTATTTCAGTAATTTGCATACACATAGTGCTTTCTCACATGTCATGTCAGGACTGTTCCTTGTCATCATTCATTCCCCCCAATCAGATTTTGAAAGAGACAATAAAACGCCCACAGGCTTTAACTTCTTTTCGCCTCTGACTCTGTCACAATGGCTAATTACCCTGCCTCCACTAGGGGGCAGCGTCAACCCGCATTTACAATTTCCCCACACCTGCAGCGCATGATAATCAGCCGGCCTATTTAAGTCTACCCCGCACACTCATACGTTGCCAGATTGTTCCTTGACTAATGCAAGACTCTCCAGTGTTTACCTCCGGACCAATTTCCCGTTGCCGAACCCTGCCCGCCCTGGACCTACCCGCCCTGTCTGGTACCTGATCTACCGCCCGTCCCTGACTACGCTTCTGCCTGTCCCTGCCTGGTTCATCTGCTCTGCCTGGTTCTCGATCTACCGCCTGTCCCTGACTACGCCTCCACCGGTCCCTGCCTGGTTCATCTGCTCTGCCTGGTTCTCGATCTACCGCCTGTCCCTGCCTCTGCCTGCCCCTGCCTGGTTTGTCTACCCTGCCCCGGTTCTGATCACCTGCCTGTCCCCGACTACGTCTCTGCCTGTCCCTGTCTGTGTGATATTTATCAAAATAAATACCACTATCTGCCTTTGGTGTCTGTGTGCAGCTCTTGGGTCCAAACCTGTCCCGTGACAGACTCTGCTGTACTAATTATGGGTTCCACCAGTTCAAGCTTCCGTTACATAGAGCCATGGGTCGGAATCAAACCCGAGTCGCTACAAGGCGAGAGAAAATTTAACTGGCTAGCGTGCTAACCATGCATGCGATCCTGCATGGTTAGCATGCTAGCCAGTAAAATGTTCTCTTTCTTTGTATTGTGGATGTTTCAGAACAAAGACACATGACTGATGGTATAAGGTTTTCCTACAGAAGCTATCAAATAAAAGCCTACACAGAAGTCACTTTACAGTACAGTAGAGGTTATACATTAATGTGTGTTTGAGTGAACATAAAGATCATAGGTAATGTAATACTACCATAGAAACACTTACATTAGCACATGCATCCATGGTGAGGTTTTCACACCGTAGAGTCTCCGGCCATTGAATGCCAAATTTTACCATTAGTGGTTCGCAGCCAGAGCGAGCTAGCTCACACGTAGCTCGGCACGGGGCCCGAGGCCGTCCGTTGACACACTCGGGGGTATACACGGAGCACAGGAAGCTCTTCAGATGTGGAGAGCATTCTACTTTGACCAAAGGATCAAATTGATGCACCTCTCGGCCTGCATTCTCCTGGGTGGTGTGGCCCAGAAGGTTTGGATACACCGTTTGCTGATACGATATCCCTTTACACATGGGAATAGTGATGGCTTCACACGTTCTCGAGCTCTGCTCCTCAACCTGCTTGACAGAAAACAAACAAAAGGTAGCCCAACCTCACTGGAACATATTGAGTCCCATGAACCATGGATTTTCAACCTGTTATGCTAATGACACAGCTCTACTTGTGTTGTAGGGCAAAAACATGTTTGATCATCAGAAGATACCCACAGCCTTGCCACACCATAGCAGCCTACAGATAGCACCCCAAGTCTGGAGTCAAAACCGGGTCACTGCACAACATATCCCCAACATGGTTAGCGCTCTAGCAGGTAGAGTAGGTGTAACAGTGAGGGTCCAGCACTGGGCTCCAAGTCTAACAAAGGAGGTCAAACCCACAGGCTCTAGCCTCATCGCTAGACCATATTTGAAGTGTGTAGGAGTGAGATTTACTCACTGTACAGCACTACCGACTGGCTTCCGTTACATAGAGCCATGGGTCGGAATCAAACCCGGGTCGCTACAAGGCATCGCCTGACTCTCTTTCTATGTATTGTGGATGTTTCAGAGCAATGATACATAGAATGACTGATGGTGTAAGGTTTTCCTACAGAAGCTATCAAATAAAAGCCTACACAGAAGTCACTTTACAGTACAGTAGAGGTTCTACGTTGTGTGTTTGGGTGAACATTAAGACCATAGTTAATGTAATTATACCATAGAAACACTTACATTAGCACATGCATCCATGGTGAGGTTTTCACACCGTAGAGTTTCCGGCCATTGAAAGCCAAATTTTACCATTAGTGGTTCGCAGCCAGAGCGAGCTAGCTCACACGTAGCTCGGCACGGGGCCCGCGGCCGTCCGTTGACACACTCGGGGGTATACACGGAGCACAGGAAGCTCTTCAGATGTGGAGAGCATTCTACTTTGACCAAAGGATAAAATTGATGCACCTCTAGGCCTACATCCTCCTGGGTGGTGTGGCCCAGAAGGTTTGGATACACCGTTTGATTGTATGATAGTTCTTTACACATGGGAACATTGATGGCTTCACACGTTCTCGAGCTCTGCTCCTCAACCTGCTGGACAGAAAACAAACTAACAGAATAGGAAGCATATCCTCACTGGGACATAGAATTGAGTCCCATGAACCATGGATTTTTAACCTCCCATGTTTCCCCAGCATGAATTAGATGCCGCTGTCCCGTCCACCGGCATTCACACCCGCCACTGTCGCCGAGTTTGGAAGTCTCACTCAATCAAGCCACTCAATGAGCTCAACATAGGGCAAACCGGCGAGGGATTCCAACCCCTGCTTATCGTCCGGATCAATGGGTTTAGCTCGGGATAATCACCTACGGACCTTGTCTCGAAAACTCAAGGTTCTCTCTGATGGTGACCCCGTCTACCCCCACCCCAGGCCCTCCACCTCCCCAGGTTCTCTCTGATGGTGACCCCGTCTACCCCCACCCCAGGCCCTCCACCTCCCCAGGTTGTCTCTGGTGGTGACCCCGTCTACCCCCACCCCCGGCCCTCCACCTCCCCAGGTTCTCTCTGATGGTGACCCCGTCTACCCCCACCCCAGGCCCTCCACCTCCCCAGGTTCTCTCTGATGGTGACCCTGTCTGGACAGTCAAGGAGCTCCTGGCGACGCAGATTCAGCACACCTACTATGTTAATTAGCGGCCTACTTGTACTCTGCTCTCTTTGAGATTCGTTGCCAGAACATTCCCTTTTGATACTACTGTGAAGCTCTAGTCCATTCTCTCGTAGAAACTCTAGTCCATTCTCTCGTGGAGGCTCTAGTCCATTCTCCATGGTATCCCTGCTTTTTCCCCCTGGATGATTTTCTTATTTTTGCCTTCCGTTGGACTTTGTATTTGTTTTTCGCCCTGGTTTTATTTTTGCTTGTTTGTTTTCGGTGTTGGACTACGGCCTTTCCCCCCTGCAGCACATTCTACAAACAACCCCTTTTGGATTTCCATGTTGCATTCACATAAGTTGCTTAACACATTTCATGTCAGGACTGTTCCTTGTCATCATTCATTCCCCCCAATCTGATTTTGAAAGAGACAATAAAACGCCCACAGGCTTTAACTTCTTTTCGCCTCAGACTCTGCTGTACTATTTATGGGCACCAGTTCAAGCTTCCGTTACATAGAGCCACGGGTCGGAATCAAACCCGAGTCGCTACAAGGTATCGCCTGCATGGTTAGCATGCTAGCCAGTTAAATGTTCTCTTTCTTTGTATTGCGGATGTTTCAGAGCAATGATACATAGAATGACGGTGTAAGGTTTTCCTACAGAAGCTATCAAATAAAAGCCTACACAGTACAGTCACTTTACAGTACAGTAGAGGTTCTACGTTAATGTGTGTGTTTGGGTTAACATTAAGATCATAGGACATGTAGTACAACCATAGAAACACTTACTTTACCACATGCATCCATGGTGAGGTTTTCACACCGTAGTCTCTCCGGCCATTGAAAACCAAATTCTACCATTAGTGGTTCGCAGCCAGAGCGAGCTAGCTCACACGTAGCTCGGCACGGGGCCCGCGGCCGTCCGTTGACACACTCGGGGGTATACACGGAGCACAGGAAGCTCTTCAGATGTGGAGAGCATTTTACTTTGACCAAAGGATCAAATTGATGCACCTCTCGGCCTGCATCCTCCTGGGTGGTGTGGCCCAGAAGGTTTGGATACACCGTTTGATTGTACGGTAGTTCTTTACACATGGGAACATTGATGGCTTCACACGTTGCAGAACTCTGCTCCCCTTGCTCTGTTCCTAGATCCACAGGCTGCCAGAGAGAAAACAAACACATGGAAGATACCGCAGTAAAACAAGCGGGCCATAGCAGGTTTTCAAGTTGTGTCTCTCTATCATTAACAATTCAGTGGACCCTTGTACATGGACATTTTAGATTGGGGTGTGTGTGAGAGTGAGAGAGAGAATGCACTTACTGTGGAGTGTGTGGCTGGTTTAAGCAGCATCACATGGCCTGAGTTAGATTGATTCCTCTATGGCTGGTGAGGCTGCACACTGTAAGTCCTTGGAGATCAAGGCCCACAGGTTAAACCAGCCACCACCCCACACTCGAGGATAGCGCTTTAGCATTTACCATCTGCTGTGTTCGCCATTACCAGTCAAACTCTGCAATAAACTGGATTCGTCATTCAACCTAGGTCCTCGTCTTCAGGAAGAGCCCTCAAGAAGCCATTTAAATGGCTGGTGGCAGCGTAGTCTGTTACACTGACATTGCATGCTTTATATATTTTGTCTCTATGGTCGCAGAACAGAAGAGAAGCAGAGGAAGGAATGCAGAGAGTTGGTCACCTACATGTACACAGTGGTTGGTAGTTGGTAAATCTGAGCATTTGATCCCCGACGGCCAGGCGATGTCTCTCTCCCTCAGGACTTGCTCACAGTCCTTTTGTACCCTGGTGCAGAGCGCACGGCACAGTGGTGTGCGCTTTCCGGTTACCGGGTCCCCTTGAGGCGCAGCAAAACGACACATCACCTCGGCGGCATGAGGCGAGCAGCCCGTCCCGATGACCCGTCTCATCTCCTCCGCACCGTCGTCACGTGTGTAGAGGAACATCCTGAAAGGGTTGATGCACGTTGTGTTGTAGCTCACACCTTGACAAAAGTCCATCCCCAAAGGTCTGCAATGTCGTCTGCTTGCTGCCACAGAAGACAGTCCCAGAAGGAACAAGGTCCACAGCATCACTGTTGGTTCAAAACACTTCCAATGAACAACTTTGGGAGGATCTCTTTGGAGCAGGACTAGGTCGAACACAGCGGGGTCCAGAGGGCTTCAGTTCGAGGGGCCTTTATGTATAGAATTGTGTTTCGTAACACATCTACGGCAACAATATCTAGAAAAAAAAAGTCCAATCCGGTGGGGGAACGAACACTTTGATTGGCTCTTTGGACTGTATTCCGCAATGGGTCAAGGGTCTGTTCAAACAGTGTAATGGACA
The DNA here is from genome assembly GCA_027704905.1 of Muraenolepis orangiensis. NCBI lineage: Eukaryota > Metazoa > Chordata > Actinopteri > Gadiformes > Muraenolepididae > Muraenolepis > Muraenolepis orangiensis. The sequence continues at coordinate 5,052,691 of CM051008.1, read as the reverse complement.
CTCAAACCAACCACACTGATTCCATTTCAGGCAGATGTAACAGGAGGCACATACAACATTGTCCTTATCCTTGTTTAAAATAATGCTTTGTTCTTTATTCTTAAGAATGACCAATCATCCGTTTTGGAGGATATAGGCATGTTTATTATTAGAAATGATTTTATTATGTAGAAAATGATAACATTTTATATGTGTACACTTGTGAATACATAATGCATTTTATGACAAACATAAACATTGGCAGTGGTTATAGTCTGGTCCGTCTGGCTAGTGGACAGCACCCCTCGTTCTATCTATTTAATGTTTAGCTGGAAAGTTTTTTTTATGGGAAACTATAGAAGGCTACAGTCAGACTAAACAAAATACATGGTATGAATGGAGTGTGTGAGGAAGACCGTCATTCTCTCCTCTTCTTCATGAGCTCATAGCAACCTGTATGAACTGGGGAGAGACACATGATGAATGGGTTATTAGTGGTACATGACATACAGTGTCTATACATCTACAGAAGCTTTACAACGCAACATCTACATATACAATACTACAGCATCCACTTAAAGAACCAAACAATAAGTGAAAAGCCAATCAAATCCACTGACTATGAACTCTTCCTCTGAATACAATTATGTTGTTAGGCCCATCCTTGCTTAATGCCTGGGAATATATAAAAACACATATATATAGTATATATATATATATATAAATGATACACTCACATCATCATACTGAAATGCAGCTGTGCCTCGTTGTGCACTGTCCCTCCTTCGGAAGTTATCTGGAACACACACACACACACACACACACACACACACACACACACACACACACACACACACACACACACACACACACACACACACACACACACACACACACACACACACACACACACACACACACACACACACACACACACACACACACACACACACACACACACACACACACACACACACACACACACACACACACACACACACTCACTTAGAGTTCAAGGTGTATGACTGTTGTATAAACCGCTACAATACATATAGCCTATTGTAGTGGGCTAGTATTGGAGCTAGCCAGCTCACCAGTGAGGCTGCGCAGTCGAACACAACAGGCTACATAGTCATCAAAGACTATCCGGCCATGGGTGCTGTGGCGTCGCAGGATGACTCCCAAAGCCTGGCCGCTGAAGTTATAACCTGCCACACCAACACACAGCACTCATTACACATGCTCTGGGTCAAGTGTTCCGTTATGGCGGCGGTACTATAAAAAGGTGACATATTGCAGGTTAAAAGACATGATGTATCTCTCGGTTAACAACCTAATTACCAAAAACAAATCCATCCTGCGTGTTTGGAGATATAAATCTAGATAAATATAAGACGACAACAACAACTAAAAACCTGGAAAGAGATTGTTCGGGTTTCGCTATAGTAGCCAAGGAAGTTTACAGGACAACAGTTGGACATGGATAAAGTCCTACTTCCTACCCATGGAAATCAGGGCCTGCTGCATCTCCTGGGCATCGATGGTCCCACTGCGGTCCCGGTCCATGGCCATGAAGTTCTGCTTCCAGCCGTTCAGGGCCCCCGAGAGCTCCTTGAACTCATTGAACCCCATGGAGCCGGACATGTCCCGCTGACACCACCTTGGTTAAAGAATGAAACCCTTTCTTCTCTTGAGGACGCAGCAGAATTCAAAACGCGGTATTATCTTTATTATCAACGGGATGATTAAAAAAATAATTAAATCACACAGAGGATACGTCCAGCATGTTGATCATGAGTCGGCAGGTCTCCAGGTTAAAAGCTGCCAGAGAGAAACAGTTTAACAGTTTATAAACAGAACATCCTATCCTAGAGCGTGCCCTAGAGATTCCCCACGTGTAATACCCACGTGCATTATATTGGAAAATGAGAACGTACATTTGTTGACACACATGGTCTGTTCTGTAATGAATGGACATCCCCACGTATGCCTCAAACACTTTCAGAATGCACCTCAGAATGCACTTACGCTTGTAGGAGCCCGACATGCCACACTGTGTGAGACATCTCTGGAGCTCATCTGCCGAGATCTGTCCATCCTGTTGACAAACACACAGTGGACAGGAAACACACCGTCAGTGTGTTTAGACTCGGGGTCCAAGTGTTTGCCTAACTCCAAACCCGAGACCCTGGGCCCATACTAGGATGTTTTTTCTGATATGAAATCTAAATATGAAACAAGGATGGGATAGTGTAGGCCCACTCTCCAGTACGGCGAGAACACCAACACAGATCCGATGGGTTGTCTTATGAAGCACCAGAGTTTGAAGTGGTGGTGAACCGTGTGGCCTGCATTATCCTTACCTGCCCGGCTACTGATGAGAAATATCCGTAGAGAGGATCCTGTTGCTGTTGCTGAGACATTGGAAGAGGGAGAGAGGAAGAGATTAGTGTTTAATGTAAACAAAAACACATTCTCTCTCTTATATAACTCTAAGCACCTTTTGAATGATATTGTATAGCCCACAACAGTATTCTCAGCAAACGGTGTGGCACCTTCCTCTGGACAACCTCCAGAAATAACCTTCTGACCAATAGTAATGTTGTTACATTAAGTCATTCAAGATGCTTTTATCCAAAAGGATGGGTGTGAGGCCGAACACATACAGTACATAAGCCTATACAAATCAATATTGAAAATAAAATGTACATTACACAATCAATATTGAAGCAAATACAAAGGAAGTGCAGCCAGACAAGCCAGATTCTACACAGCGCAGTAAAACTAGCCCTTTGTTTCACTCACATGTCATTTTAGGCGCAACTAGTCTTTTGTTGATGGGCAGGAGGAGATGGGAAGGAGCGATCAATGGCTTAAATCTATTCTGGATCAAGAAAGCATGTGTGGGCGTAACCCGTTTGGCAAGACGTGACGTAACTCTTTCCGGTGGATGTTGACCTCAACTACAGCCGGATATCGAACCCGGAAACGAAGAGATCAGTGTGTCCAAAGTGTATTATTATCATCCATTCGGCTTAAATGCAAGCATGGGCGCTAAAGGCAGCCGCAACACCATCCGTCCCCCGAGCGTGGTCCCCACGCCCATCGGCAACACACACACACACACACACACACACACATTCCCACATTCCCCATCCCACCAAAAAGCCTTTACATTATAAACCCTTGCATGAAATCACCTTTCAGACCCCTTGGGTTTTTTTGTGAGAACTTTAGAGACATTTATATGAGTATATATGATCACATAAATATACATGTATGATCACATTTCACTACAGAAGGGTCTATAGCCAAGACGTAGGCGAGATAAAGATCCACTATAGGCCCATTCTACCTTTTACAATAAGGGTAGAATGTCCCTCAAAAGAATAAAGACGCCTCTTCCCAAGTAGAGACCACGGATCGTTAATAAGCATCAATCGATAAGCGGCGGTTCCTAAAGCTTGTGACCTAACTGTGTGTGTGTGTGTGTGGTGTGGTGTGGATCTCAGGAACAGCGTTCATAAAAAACCCTGAGCCTCACACCCGGACAGACAGACAGACAGCAGGCAGGCAGACAGACAGACAGACAGGCAGACCGACCGACCGACCGACCGACCGGCAGGCAGGCAGTGTGTTAAACGTACCCCCATCGGAGCTCCGTATCCGGGGTAAGCCATCAGCTCAGCGGGGTAGCAGAGATACGGTGATATGCGGGTTATGATAACGTGTGAATCAGGGCGTCCTCCGTGTGCTCCTCCTCCTCCTCGTCCTCCTCGTGCTCCTCCTAGTGATGTGTCGGTCGCGAACGAGCCGGCTCAAAGAGTCGGCTCTTTGAAGTGATCGACGGTTTTTTTTTACGGATGCTCCGCGTACATGCGCGTTTATACTGAAATAGAGCCCTGCCATTTGGTTAGGGCTTTTTGTTTAAATAAAAATGTCAAATATACAAAAATACAGTAGCTGTCCGTATTTTAAATGTCTATGCTTAAGTGGTTCTAGGTGTTGCTATCTGCTGTGTGTAGCGTGGTTCTACAAGCAAGTCAGTGCATTCATGTGGTGGTATCAGAGAGTTACAAGGGTCTGTAAATGCAATGAAAACAATTGGCCACAGCAAATCATTTATATTACAATTTTAATTTTTACTTTTGAATACTTCAGTACAAAGGATGTATTGAATAATTTAAGTGATAATAATTAGTCAAAATAGGGCTACATTTTATTGAATTATAAAATGTATATGTGTTAAAATAGAAGAGCCGTTTGGGAGCCCAAAGAGCCGGCTCTTCTTGGTGAGCCGAGCCGAATGAGCCGGCTCTCTCAAAAGAGCCGGAATTCCCATCACTAGTTCCTCCTCCTCTTCCTCCTCCGGGCTGTGGCATGTTGTGTTCACTATTATCACTAGAGGAGAGGCGGGTCCAAACCGGTTTGGATTCCGGTTTGGATTCAAATTATTTTGTGGCGTGTGTGTGAGAGAGACGCTGCGTACGTTGCAATTATTGCAACATTCTATTTGTAGTTGATATAATAGTACATATATATTTTTTTTTGAAGACCAGGAAGTCTCGAATTGAGCTGCCATTCCGATCCATGTGAAATACAAGGATACAAGAATAATAATAATAATCAATTATATTTATAAGATATTTATATTTAAGATTCATACAATATATTTGTATTGGCCATTTGTAACATAGGAGTACATTGGGTGCTTTACTACTCCCCCCCATATCTCCTTTAAAACAACACAATAAAAATAAAAATAAGAATATATACAATAAAGATATATACCAAAAACATGTGGTCATCGTCGTGATCTAAGTTATAAAAGTAAGTTGTAAAAACAACCACCAATTATATACGTGTTCGTGTTTTATTCCGATTAGGGTTCAGTATTAGGGTTATTATAGGGTTTAGTATTAGGTTATTATCGGGTTTAGTATTAGGGTTATTATAGGGTTTAGTATTAGGTTATTTTAGGGTTAAGTATTAGGGTTATTATAGGGTTTAGTATTAGGGTTATGTATGGTTAGTATTAGGGTATTATAGGGTTTAGTATTAGGGTTATGTATGGTTTAGTATTAGGGTTATTGTATGGTTTAGTATTAGGGTTATTATAGGGTTTAGTATTAGGGTTATTATAGGGTTTAGTATTAGGGTTATTATAGGGTTTAGTATGTATAGGGTTATGTGAGTAATAGGTTAAGAGTTCTAGGCCTATAGGGTTGGCAGTTAGGGTTAGTACTATTAAACACGCTTTTTTGACACTTTTTTTGTACACTAACTAACACTGAATTACAGTATTCACAGCATAGTTGCACTATTATTATCATCACTATTAATTAAGGAGTACAGACTTTGCTTTCTAAGTCGGATGTTGTAGCCTATAATGGTTTTATTATGAGACATCAATAACGTCTTTATCTTATTTAAGTTATGGTGTATATATGGTGACAATCGGACAGGGGAAATAATGTTTTAGTAAATTCATTGATAAATGTACACAACAACCAACCAAAGAAACAACAACAACGGGTGGTCGTGCCGTCATCACCCTGCGCCCAGTGGGTGACGCGGGAGGACCCGAGCGACGGACCCGAGCCGAGGAGGAGGATGTGGTGGTCGTGGTGAATGCCAATGTCTTTAATGCAAATGTCTTTAATGGTCTCCTGGTAGTAAGTCCGGGATCGAATGAATGAATGAATGAATGATAGATACAGACATGGCGGACGCTTTTTTGGGAACAACACAAACAACCGCCGAGGAGCGACGTGGCCTTCTAGAAGAGTTGAGACTATTCTCCGAGAAGTGCGAGAAGCAGTTGGAGGACATCGTTGAGTCGTTGGGATGGTCGCCTGAACACAAAGGAGCCGCTCAGGTTAGACGTCGGATAATAATAATAACAATAATAATAATAATAATAAACATTCTGCCTTCTGTATTTTAAATATCCTAATTAGTTGAGAAATATGTAATAATGTGTCTGCCGGTATTATATAAAACAAGACTTTTGAAGACTTGTGTTCAGTGAGTTGGCCTCCTACATGTCAGACATCTGGATCTGTGAAGGCTTTTCTCAATTTACGGAAAGTGAATCTGGATCTGGATTTGTGAAGCCCGTATTCATTAGTGAATCCACATTGTGATCCCCTGACCGAGGTGCTCTGACCGAGGTGCGGGGACCGAAAGAGAGATGAGCTCTCGGTTATCTACCGGTCCAGTTTATTGTCACTTCAGTTCACACAACAAGTATAAAGCAGTGGGTGAACATATTATGTGCAATACCCGACAACAGACAGTAGTTATACAAATAAGATAAGCTAAAAACACAATAGAATAAATAGTAAAAAAACCATAAAATACACAACTGTACAAAGTAAAAATATATAAAAGTAAAAATGCAATTTAGAGAATTCAATATATCTGCACAGAAAAAGAGCAATAAGTATATATAAATCAATGTAATAAAATATACATTGTTATATGCTATACGCCCTTGTTCAGCAGCCTGATGGCCTGACTGTGGAAGCTATCTTGGAGTCTATTTGTGCCTCTTCGTTCCCACCCTCTCCTTTGGTCATGAACTACAGGGTCATGATCAAAAGACGAGATGGCGGATACAAGTGGCGGAAATGGGTTTACTGCGGAGGTGGAGGATGGATGGTTCTGTATCTTAATGCATGCTAATGTGTGGATCCTCTCCGCAGGAGGCGATGGTCCAGTGTCCCTTCGACCCGAACCACCGAGTTCCTGTCCGGTCCCTGGAGAGACACAAAGCCTCCTGTAGCCTCAGTAAAATGGGCTACACTGCTGAGGACCAGGTACTGTACACACTTTCAAATACGCTGTAGGTACACTCACCTGTCGTTCTCAAGCTTGTCAACACTGCGGACGGTTACTTGTAAGTGCCGCGTCATTATGACGACTAACTCGTACAAATTGGAGGTAAACAGGCGATCAAAAGAACAATAGTTGGAAAGTTGTGATCACATGAATGTTGATGTTCAGCTTATCGGTTTATTGTTTAGTTTGAACTGTTTTGTTTGTTTTTCAGGCAGCGATGTACGACTCCTCGGTATGTTATGAGAAGTCGAACATAAGAAGAGTCACAATGGGTGAGTAGAGGTGATCTATATGAATTTGGCTAAATCAAATCGCTTTTTATAACTCGTCAATAATTACTTTCCTGTCCAGATACTTTGTTATATTTATTTATTGCTGTTACTGAGATGTTTTGCAAACTTTGCGAACAATCCCACGTTATGTAACCCATCTACCTGCTTATCCATGGCCCTCAACCAACAACCAACACAATGGTGGTTGCTCACAAGATGCTATGGTGTTGAATATTGATCCTCCTCATCTCATTGGTACCTGCTCTTTCTGTGCAGACAAATCTACCCAGCAACAGGTGATCCTCCAGGCAAGAGCTGCTGCCCCGCTGATGAGGATGGAGGGAGTGTTCTGGCAAGGTAAGCACTCTGACCTGAACTGAAACCCAGAGACCCAAAGGAACCATTGACTCGTTCTGTGCTGCTTAACTGGTGGAATCAGAGCAAACCAAAGTTAGTTTGACCTACTTGAGGTAACATGTTTTGAGGGTAAACATTTGTGTACCTGAAACCTGTCAATATTTGACTAAACAATAATATTCGTCTCTGCTAAACTGCTGTATTTCTGCAGCACCAGTATTTGACACATACCAATATACGCGTTTTTCAAAATGGGATATACATCAAAATGTTTCTATCGACTATATATATATATGTATGTATGTATGTATGTATGTATGTATGTATGTATGTATGTATGTATGTATGTATGTATGTATGTATGTATGTATGTATGTATGTATGTATGTATGTATGTATGTATGTATGTATGTGTATATATATATATATGTATATATCTATATCTATAGCTAGATATATATATATATATATATATATATATATGTATATATCTATATCTATAGCTAGATATAGCTATAGATATATAGTTAGTTGATAGAACTGCTCCTACTCCTGTATATACATATACATTTATATATGCTCACTTGTACATACATTTACATCTATATATTTGTATCCTGCTTTCAATAACTGCATACCCCTGATCACTACCTGTTAAATACCCACTTACCTGTATGTACATATACCTATTATTATTATTATTATTATTATTATGCTCATATCACATTTATACCTAGACCTGTCTTTTAACCGGTACATTTATACTGTAAATTAAATGATATTACCAGGCACTTTACTGCAACATTTGCACTCTGGTTAGATGCTAAATAATTTTCGCTGTACTGTACTTGTACTGTGCAATGACAATACATTGTAATCGAATCTTATCTAATATAGATAGATAGATAGATATATATATATATACACGTGTATATATATATATTGTGTGACCTGTGTAGAGCCACACTGACCTCCGTCATCTGCATGTGTGTTGTTCTGTTTCCTGTGACAGCGGTGAGTAGAGGCCCTAGCTCTGCTGCTCTAGGTGCAGTATCCTTTCATACAATATCCTTTTAATGGACAGCCACGCACACGCACACACACGCACACGCACACACACCCATGCATTTACGTAAATGCATTACACACTTTAATAGTAGTGGGATTATTTTTATTTTATTTATTTTATCCCAATTTTGCGGTAACCTATATTGTGATGTACATGTCAACTCTATTTCATTATCAAGGTGTTATTATCATAATTGGTTATGTCTTGCTGCATGTTTTTAGTAACGGTCTACGTGTGTCCTGCTTGGAGGAGCTGTAGGTGTCCGTTGCGCTGCCTGTTGTTGTTGTTGTTGTTGTTGAAGGAGGTTGTGGGTCTTACAGGCGAGTACACCAGCCAGCCCGTGGACGTGCCCCAGAACCACCAGCGGGCGCTCTGTGACCTCACCGTGGCCGACCGCTTGGCGCTGTACGATCACGTGACCGGGGAGCTCAACCAACCGGACCAGGCCGCCGCCAACGAGGACCTCTATGTCGACCTTGTGGCCAAACTCAAGAGGGGTAGGTCACCATGGTAACCACACACTGTCGTTAATGCCGTTTACTGTGGATGGTTGCGTGACGACTGCTGGTGATTTGCGTTGCAGACGAGGCGCTGGGGGAGCCCAAATCCCACCTGGAGAAGATGGCTGAGATGAGGGACTACAAGAGGAGACGCCAGTCCTACCGCGCCAAGAACGTCCACATCACCAAGAAGTCCTACACCGAGGTGGGAGCCCTCCCCATACAGTCCCCCAGCTGAGCCAGTCGATGGGTCCTATTGAATTGTTTTCTTAGCGGTCGCCGGTTTGAATCCTGGCCTAGCAACGATTGTTCGGTCCCATTGCTAAAATGACACGAGATGTCCTGTAGGACATGAGATGTCCTGACAGCCGTAAAGACTCTATGCTGGACACTTTGATAGTGGTCTAGATGAAAAGGCAGGGAGAAGTGGTGGTGGTAATGTATATGTATATGTGTGTGTGTGTGTGTGTGTGTGTGTGTGTGTGTGTGTGTCTTCCCCTCTGCAGGTCATCAGGGAGGTGATACAGGTACACTCTGGGGAGCTGTCCCGGCAGTGGAAAGAGGAGGGGGTCTGCGAGGAGGAGGAGGCGACGGCGGTGGTGGAAGAGGAGGAGAGGGGATCAGTGCGCTCCTCTCAGAGGTACAGTGAAACACACGCACACACACACAGACACACACACACACACACACACACACACACACACACACACACACACACACACACACACACACACACACACACACACACACACACACACACACACACACACACACACACACACACACACACACACACACACACACAGAGACACACACACACACAAAAAAAGCGTAAAACACTTTTCCACACTTCCCATTGTTGTTGTTTTCCCCACACACACACACCACACGGCTCCTCTCCCAGGCGTCGGTGTCCGTTTGTCCGTCCCGTGTGTTCGGTGTGCGGCCGGTCCCCATCGTATCGTCTGCTCGCCGCTTAGATGTCTGTTTGCCCTTTTGTCTGTCAGACGGCGGTCCGACGACGAGGAGCGTCCGACCTCGCGGGAGAGACCGGCGTCCCACAGCGGGAGCCGACAGCGCAGCAGTAAGCACAGCCAGGACCGAGAGGACAGGAAGAGGAAGAGGAAGAAGAGGTGAGGTGACGCCACGCTTGTGGGAGGAAGATACAAGCGATGTGTGTCCTTTTTAGGGAATGTTCTCTTTCACCTTGACGACTCGGTCCCTTCTGTTCCGTTTATGCTTCTTCTTTTTTTTTTTCTATACTTGATGTTTGTGAGATTGAGACACATCTGTGTGTCTCACAGATGTGAACAGGACATTTCTCCATCGGAGGGACAGACTTGTTGTAAATGTATACTTTGGCTTAAAGGGACTTTATTGTAAAATTGTTGTACGTAAATGTTTTTTTACAGAGATTCAAATTCTCCAGACGAGCATCACGAGCGCAAGAAGAAAAAGAAGAAAAAGAAAAAAGATGAGAAGGAGAAGTAAAGCTTAATGACACTAGAGCAGACAATTACTGGAATTGGCCCTAAAGACTGTTAATAAAGTTTTTTTTTTTTTAAATATTATTATTACGTCTCTGTTCCTTTCTTTACAAATTCTGATCCTTCCCTTTTTAGATTTTGTTTACGCTTTTTAAGCGGCGGTTTGAATCTTGGGGCAGTTGTTGGTGTTGACACAAGGTTGCAACTGTCGTCAAACGACCCTTGACCAATAAAGACCTCATCTCTAGCTCACAAGGTTTAGAACACTCTATTTCAGATCTATAAAAGGGTTACACCTTCTATATTTTCAATATGGTCCAGGTTGGCTTCACTCTGCTTTACAATAATTACAACAACAATTAGATTATATACTTATTGTTGCAATAACACAATGCAATAACAATTTGGCATGTGGGAGCTTATCATTTTAATTTGTTCTATGCTTCTTTGTTTGTGAGGGTGTCTGACTTGTTATTAAACTGTTACTGATTTAATCATTAAAAGAAGTCCTAGAAATCTGGTGTAACACAAAGTGTGTTTCTGTAAATCTTAACAGTGAACCAGTATTCAAACCGGAAGCTGTGGTTGCTTGTTTTTGTCATTCGATTTCATGCCTTCCATGCTCTTTTCTCTTCAGGTCTTAAACATAGCTGGTAGCATATTAGCACCATTACTAAAATCCCCGTCTTTAGATTTCGTTCTGCAAAATACATTTGGAATTGTCTTGAAAACTAAATGTTCAACCTTCAAAGCACTGGTTTACAATATCCCACTGTTATCTTCCCAGCCACATCTGATAATGAATAATGAACTTTTATAAGGGCAGACACACCCACGTCTCCAGTGATTGGCTGAGCCCCCCCCCAAGCAGGCCAGCGAGTATTTGACTTTTTTGAGAACTGTGGAATGTAGAAGAGGAGTGTAAGAGCTGCCATGGTTCAACACCCAGGTCAAAAGGTCAATGGAGGTGGAGCTCCCTACTTTGATGCATACGTTGGCACATGGTCATGCTTTCAGATTATGAATGATTTTTTAAATTTGAATTATTAAAGGTAGTGTGAAGGGGTTTTTCTCTTTAAAAATGCATACTGAACTGTTCTTCAATTCCAACATTTACCAGGGTTTTTAAATGGTCTATTAGTGTTACACGGCACTTTTAGAAGGCATAGAACATCAATTTGTTTTCTAATTAAAGTCAGAATGGCATTTTGAACAGGCCCTAATCAGGTTCAATAGGTTCAACCAATACCGGTTTGCTTTTATATAAATTAAATTATCAATATAATGACTCTTGTAACCATGGTGTATAACTTTTAGCATATTTTCTGGTGTTTTATGATCTTTTTCTCTCTTTCTCTCTTTCTCTCTCTCTCTCTCTCTCCTCTCTCTCTCCTCTCTCTCTCTCTCTCTCTCTCTCTCCTGGTGAGGAGCAGCTTCAGGTATTTCTCACCCTGATGAGGAGGAGGAGAGGGAGAGAGAGAAAGAGGGACAGAGAGAGAGAAAGAGAGAGGAGAGCCCATCAGATCCTGGGAACCTGGAGATGCACTGGTGAACCTGCAGAGAAACGAGAGACAAGAGTGTGAGACGGAGAGAGAGAGAGAGAGAGAGAGAGAGAGAGAGAGAGAGAGAGAGAAACAAGCTGAGTCCGAGGGATAGAGAGGCTGTCCAGGGAGTGAATAAGGAAGGAGAATGCTGTAGAAGGAACAGTCTGACTGAAGAAACTCTTTTATTTTGAGCTGTGTTCTTTTTTTAATCGGGGCCTGTGTAGCCTGTTTTTCCCAGGTTGTTGACTTCTGACTGGATTCTACTGCTGCAGCATGGGGGCCTCAGACGTCCAGGTAGGAGAGGGGGTTGGATGGTGGTGGAGGATGCACTGGGCAACTTTGCAGAAAGATGGTTTTTTTTAAGTAGTGGATCTTTTTACCACTCCCAATGAACACACAGAAAAGACCCATATTCTTATGACCTGTATGTACTGCCCTCTGTTGTTTGGATTCATTAGGAACGGTATAAATTGAATCTGAAGAGTTTTAAATCCAGACAGCGTTTCACCTGTCTGTCCTGGGGGACCAGAGGGTTGAGGTGGCGGTACTATTTCACCACTAGGGGGCGCGACCCTGGGAATGTATACACCGTGTCAGGATTGCGTTCATATGCTAGCACATGAAGACAGTATAATATAATATATGACAGACTTAAAACAGACTTACTTTTTTAAAGCATAAAAGTCCAGGGCAATTAAATAAAACACATTTAAATATATGAAATAGCCATACACACTTGGAAAATACCCCACAACTGTAGGCCTATTAACTAAGTGTTTATTGTTTCATATATTAACAATATCTCAATATTATTATCTCAGTCAGCTAACTTGTTTCGTTGATCTTGATATTTAAAAGGTGAGTCACCTTTGAAATATCCAACAAAATAAATGTATATATATACATTTATTTTGTTTGATATTTCAAAGGTGAGTTATATATATATATATATATAAAACAGTATATTTCTGAGATTCTCCGAAACATATTCCGACGCTGCAGGAATCCAAAAATAAAAGCATGAAGATCAAAGGTAATCGAAGGAGGTCTCATGCAAACCATCCGAATCATCCCAATGACGTGATATTGATAATGATGATAAATTATATTGACAAAAACAAACAAACAAACATTGGTGTCACGTGTGTCTTTTGGACGATGCAACGCTGCTGCAGCAGCGCTGGAATGTGAGATGAGTCTGAGAAGGTGACTCGAGGAGCCTCTGTGGTCTGAGGCTCACAAAGAGCCCATTGAGCTCAGCTCTGACACCTCGGCTGTCACTCGATGGCTGTAGACTCTGCTTTGAGTGACAGCAGCGTGGAGGAGCTATAGTGTCCCCTCCCTCCCTAGACCGCTTGCCTGCCTGTATGTGAATTATTTTAGACGACGGCTCCCGGCTAATTTCTGACCAATCAGGGCATCTCTTTCCCTGATTCCCTGACCAATCAGGGCATGTCTTCCCCTGATTCCCTGACCAATCAGGGCATCTCTTCCCCTGATTCCCTGACCAATCAGGGCATCTCTTCCCCTGATTGGTCGGGGGATATCCATCTCGCCTGTCAATCACAAGTGCGTGATATTATGCAACACTTCCGAATGGTGTGTAGAGTGAAGGAAGGAGGGGAGAGGGAGCTCTCCATGACTCTCAAATGGTCTCAAAACAAGTGTGAGGGAAAGTACAGAAAAATAAACCAAGGTACAATCTAATAGATTGCTTTTTGGATTGTGCTTTTGTTTAGGTGTGGGTTGTGTCGTTGTGTGTCCTGCTGGGAATGGTCTGGTGTCAGGGCCAAGATGAGTACTCGGGCTACCACTCAGGTCAGTGGCGTCACGATTTACATCCAATTACAATAAATCATTCAAACCAGCCTGAATAAGCTTTAAAGACACTTATGATGAAACATTTTTCTCAAACAGATGTGTTTTTAATTCTTCGTCTTCGACTTCAAATACACATTTTGAACACGACCGATGATAATAAACATAAGAGAGGGAAACAATTATTCCCATAACAGGAACATAACCCAAGGTATGTGATTGTGTTACTGCTGATGTCCGTGATGTCCAGGTGAAGACCACACGTACGAGGGGTCCCTGGTGGACCACTATGACAACTCAGCTTATCCACAACCAGGTCAGTAGGGCAGCTGGGGAAAGTTGTTTTTTTAACATTACATTTTCATTGTACTTGTCTATATATGTTTGATGACTGGAATATAATAGATGGAGACAATACGTTTAGATCCACACTCATAATTCTTACTCTAGATTATTGGTATTGCCCATTCTTCTGTGTTGAAGTCTTTGATACGATAGATTGTAACACATTGCATCTTACACACAGAACCGCATCGCTGAGTGTTGTAAGATGACGGGGTTGGTCCAGGGGTACATTTCTGTGAGATAATTACTAATGATGATATTAATGATATTAATTATTAGCTACTTTTGACTTGCTGATATCAGTACTACTGATCTACTACTTCTACTACATACTACTACTACTACTACTACTGATACTACTGCTACTTCTACTACTCTACTACTACTACTATTAGTACTACTACTACTACTACTACTACTACTACTCTACTACTACTACTGCTACTACTACTACTACTGCTACTACTACTACTACTACTACTACTACTACTACTACTCTACTACTACTACTACAACTACTACTACTCTTCTACTACTACTACTACTACTATTAGTACTACTACTACTACTACTACTACTACTACTACTGCTACTACTACT
>CM051008.1:5032877-5035377 GCA_027704905.1 Muraenolepis orangiensis | reverse complement strand
TGATAGCCATCTTGGTTGTAAACAACTAGCAGGGTGATGGAACCGGAATACGGAATTGTTTAGAACCAAGATGGAACCAAGATGGCCGCCAGCTGACTAAGGCCCATTGGACGATATTTCTCTGAGACAATTCAATGTATTGTATGTATTCACTGTAATGTATCGTGGTATCATCGCTGTATAGCCTATTGTGTGTGATACTGTGTTCTCAGTAGATGACTGAGAACTGCGTGTGTGTGTGTGTGTGCTTGTGTGTATAACTCTTGTTCCCAGGGCTACAGAGGATTCAAAGGGGTTCCAGGAAGAGGTGGAGATGCTGGACCAGTGGTGAGGAACCTTATATTATATTATATAAGGTATAATATAGAATATATTACATATGTATTAATATATACTGTATAGCCAGATATAATTACCTGATTCTGATGATACCATATCTGTGTCGTCACGACTACATGATCATGACGGTAGACAGCAATTGATTTGACCTTTAACCTTTCCCACGGCAGGGTGACCCTGGGCTGGATGGGGAGGAGGGAGGGTCTGGTTTCTCTGGAGCCTTGGTGAGTTGAACAACTGCTTTTGAAGGTCTCTGAAACATGCTTGCTTACTTGGTCATATTTTTGTAAATTTCTTAAAAATGTCAAAATCCATGTAAACTAAACTGAACATCAAAGTATAAACCAGTGAGTGAAAATCTTATGTGCAATACCCGACGACAGACAGCAGTTATAAAAATAAGATCAAATAAAAACACAATAGAATAAAATAAGTAAAAAAATGTACAAAACTGTATGAAGTTAAATATATAAAATATTAAAATGCAATTTATAAAATGCAATATATCAAAACAGAAAAAGCGCAATATCTATATATAAATCAATGTAATAAAATCGACATTGTTATATATACGCCCTTGTTCAGCAGCCTGATGGCCTGACTGTGGAAGCTATCTCTGAGTCTATTTGTGCGGGACTTGATACTGCGGTATCGCCTGCCTGACGGTAAAAGTGAATACAGTTTGTGGCTGGGGTGGGCATTGTCTTTTATGATGCGTTTGGCCTTGGCCACGCACCGCTGGTTGTATATATCCAGGAGGGAGGGGAGCTCACCTCCAATGATATAATGGGCCGTCTGCACCACCTTTTGAAGTGCTCTGCGCTCGAGTGCGGTGCAGTTCCCGTACCAGGCGGTGATACACCCTGTAAGAACACTCTCGATGGTGCCGGTGTAGAATCTTCTCAGGATGCGGGGGCCCATGCTGAATTTCCTCAGACGCCTGAGGAAATACAGGCATTGTTGGGCCCTTTTCACCACGTGTGTGGTGTGCGTGGACCATGTGAGGTCCTCGGAGATGTGCACGCCAAGGAACTTGAAGCTGCTGACCCTCTCTACTGCAACACCGTCGATGGAGATAGGGCCGTGCTCTCCTCTCTGCTTCCTGTAGTCCACAATCAGCTCCTTGGTCTTCTTGACATTGCTCCAGCGATCCAACCTCCTCCCTGTAGGCTGTCTCGTCGTCGCCGGCGATCAGGCCCATCACTGTCGTGTCGTCGGCAAACTTGATGATGACGTTGGAGCTGTGCATAGCCATGCAGTTGTGGGTGTAGAGGGAGTAGAGGAGAGGGCTCAGCACGCATCCCTGGGGGGCTCCCGTGTTGAGGGTCAGTGGCTCTGATGTGGTGCTGCCCATCCTCACCACCTGGCGGCGGTCCGACAGGAGGTCCAGTATCCAGCTGCACGTGGATGGGGGCACGCCTAGACCTCTAAGCTTGGTGTTGAGCTTGGTAGGAACTATCGTGTTGAACGCTGAGCTGTAGTCCACAAACAGCATTCGCACATAACAGTTCTTTCCCTCCAGGTGGGAAAGGGCAGTGTGGAGGGCCATGGCAATTGCGTCGTCCGTGGATCTGTTTTGACGATATGCAAATTGCCATGGGTCCAGCGTGGCAGGTAACACAGAGCAAATAAAGTCCTTGACCAACCTCTCGAAGCATTTGCTGACAATCGAGGTGATGGCTACAGGTCTATAGTCATTCAGGCATGTTACCTTGGGTTGTTTAGGGACAGGCACGATGGTGGACATCTTGAAGACCGTGGGAACAACAGCCTGGGACAGGGAGAGGTTGAGGATGTCTGCAAAGACTCCTTCCAACTGCGCATGCTCTAAGGACGTGGCCCGGGATGTCATCGGGGCCTGCCGCCTGACGGATGTTCAACCGCTTGAAGGTGCGGCGCACATCCGCCTCTGAGATGTTCAGCAGGCTGGTCTCCTCAGGCGGCGCTGGCTTCGGGCTGCCGTTCACGTCGAACCGAGCAAAAAAAGTATTTAGCTCTCCTGGGAGGGAGGTAGAGGAGTTCTCTACACAACTGGTTCTCCCTCTGAAGTTCGTTATCGTCTGTAGCCCCTGCCACATACCCCTCGCGTCGTGGCTCTTGAATTTCTCCTCCACTCTGTCCTTATACTCCCGCTTGGCAGTGACGATGGTCTTACGGAGGT
>CM051008.1:5022877-5027877 GCA_027704905.1 Muraenolepis orangiensis | reverse complement strand
CTCCCCATTCTCCCTCCTGCAGTATGAATTTCAACAACAATACTATACTAAACTACACTATACTATGCAATACTATACAATACTTTACTATAAACAACACTATATGCTATCTACTATCAACAACACTATACTATAACAATAATACACAATTAAAAAAGGAACAACAATAACAATAAAGTGTAATGGTTGATATATATATATATATATATATATATATATATATATATATATATACTTGGTTTGATACAGACTATGGAGTGTAGGTATGAACAGGCTACCCTAAAGCAAGCCAATGAAATAGTTCCTGACCCGTCCACCTGTTCTCCATGCTGAGAGGAGTAGCTGATACTCACAATGTAGATTATTGCAGATTAAACAGATTCAATAATCCCTTTGAACCAGCGGCGGGTAAGAAAAGGATGCTGATCTTTTAATGACGTGTGTGTTTGTTTCTGTTTAGATGTCGGTGCTTTTAGAAGTCGTGCTGTGCATACCCAGATGTTGTAAGCCTGCGTATAGGTCTATATATAGACTTTCCCTGTCCTAGTGTATGTGTGTCTTTCACAGAGGCAGCAAGGGGCGGAAGCCCGAGCCAAATGTTCCACTAAAAACAATAAAGTTCATCTTGAATCTTGAATGTCAAACATACCATGGAATTCAACCATTGAAAATGATCATCGTTATCCTCACACATGAAGATTCATTTAGAATAATACAATAAGCGTTAGCCTGTGGAGGAGGTGCCACCTGTGCTCTCCACGAGCTACACGCTAATGCTAACGCTCTAAGTCTAGTTGCAGAGGAAGAAGAGGAAGCAAAGGGCGGGGCACCAGAGAGAGTCTGTCTCACAGCTGGCCTGTGACAAGATGGAGGCAGGAGACAAAATGGAGGAAGGATTATAGTAGAAGTTAAACTTCTACTATAGTTAGTTAAACTACTTTTTAAAAATATATAGTAATAAATAAAAATAGAGATGGTAATAAAAATAGTAATACAAATAAAAACAGTAAAAATAATAATAAGTGTAATACAAATACAAATTGTACGAAAAATAAAAATTGTAATATAAATATAAATAAAAAAAATTGCAATAAATCCAACTTCCACCACAGCAGCAATAATGACAAAAGAACAAACCATAAATATCTAAATATGTTCATATATCTAAATATGTTCACCAGGTGGCTGGTGCAAAGATATGTTTTTAAAGTGAGCCTAGTGCAGCACCGTAGTGAGTAGCAGCATCATGAATGCAGAACAGTACAGTACAGTACAGAACAGTACAGTACAGAACAGTGCAGTACAGAACAGTACAGTACAGTACAGAACAGTACAGTACAGAACAGTACAGAACAGTACAGTTTAGTACAGAGCAGAACATTCCAGTGCAGAACCGTGCAGTCATAAGGGAAGTAAGTATGACATTGGTTACACTATGCATTACAATATAGGACTACTCCAGCAGAAAATGAAAAGTGAAGAAATCTAAATCAAAGAGAGGGACCCAAGCAGATGATAACGATGACATAATGTGACCTAAATCTGGAGGATTGAGTCCTCTTTATTGGTCACATACATGTACACGCACAGTGAAATAAGTTGATCTGCATTTAACCCATCCTAGTATTAGGAGCAGTGGGCAGCTATTGTATATACAGTGCCTGGGGAGCACTGTAGGGGTCTGGTGCCTTGCTCAAGGGCACCTCAGCAGTCGGGGGACTTGAACCGGCGACCTTCCGGTTCCCAAGCCAAGTCCCAACAGACTGGGCTACTGCCGCCCCTACGACCTGGTGATAATCTGGTGATCTGTTGTGTCATGTGACCCCCAGGGCTCTCAAGGTCAGGACGGGTTTCCAGGCAGTGACGGAGAGCCCGGCGAGGATGTGGGTACACCATCCCATTGCATACGAAAACACCATGAACTGTTGGAACCGTTTGTACTCATTTCTCTGTCGCTTCCTTGAATCATTTCAGGGCTCGGTCGGAGTTCCAGGAGTGATAGGAAAGCCCGGTGTGTTTGGTTCCAAGGTACAGTCCACCACACCGTCACCGTGTGTGTAGTGCATTATGGGAAATTGTGTAAATCCGGATGTAGTCCAGTGTGTACAGACACGGTATGTTTGGAAGTCAACTGAAGCGATATTTTGATTTTCAGATTAGTTTCTGGTTTGCTGGTTCAGTTTTACACTAAACGGAACATGCTGGGCTATATAGCGTTTAGCCAAATGGAGTCTCATTATCTTACTCACATTTCAAGTTTTTGTATGTTTGATTAAGTTCAGTTTATATATGTATATATATATATATATATATATATATAAATAACTAGGTAGCAGTGGGGATTACTAGTGTTCTAGTTAACTAGGTAGCAGTGGGGATGACTCACCCAATCCTTTGCATTGACTAGCGAGTTTGTGTTGTGATTCTCAACAACGTTGAAACTTTTTTTTTTATTCTCAAAATAATCTTCCAGGACAAAGATTATTGCTGGCGGGCCACCAATGGCCCGCGGGCCGCCTGTTGCCGACCCATGCTGTAGGCTATATCTAAATCAAAAATGTAAATCTTTATTGGTCACACACACACACAGTGAAATGTGTTTCTCTGCATTTAACCCATCCTAGTATAAAGAGCAGTGGGCAGCTATTGTATATACAGGGGAGCAGTGGAGGAGTCTGGTGCCTTGCTCAAGGGCACCTCAGCAGTGCCCAGGAGGCCAACTGGTACCTTTTTACGTACCAGCTCTCACTCCCCTGACCCCTGAGAACTGGTTTGTAAAAAGGTACCAGTTGGCCTCCTGGGCACTGCTGAGGTGCCCTTGAGCAAGGCACCAGACTGTGTATATATGTATAGTATAGTATATGAAGTGATATTTATATTCCTCTTCTCCTCCAGGGTAGCAAAGGAGACCGTGGCCTGAGGGGACCCAGAGGGAGAGTGGGACTTGAGGTGAGTGGACCTTCTACTAGTACCATCAACCACATGACCCCTGACCCCTACTAGTACATCAACCAATGACCCCTGACCCCCTACTAGTATCATCAACCACATGACCCCTGACCCCCTACTAGTACCATCAACACATGACCCTGACCCCTACTAGTACTCACCATGACCCTGACCCCTACTAGTACCATCAACCACATGACCCCTGACCCCCTACTAGTACCATCAACCACATGACCCCTGACCCCCTACTAGTACCATCAACCACATGACCCCTGACCCCCTACTAGTACCATCAACCACATGACCCCTGACCCCCTACTAGTACCATCAACCACATGACCCCTGACCCCCTACTAGTACCATCAACCACATGACCCCTGACCCCCTACTAGTACCATCAACCACATGACCCCTGACCCCCTACTAGTACCATCAACCACATGACCCCTGACCCCTACTAGTACATCAACCACATGACCCTGACCCCTACTGTATCATCAACCACATGACCCCTGACCCCCTACTAGTACCATCAACCACATGACCCCTGACCCCCTACTAGTACCATCAACCACATGGCCTCGACCTCCTACTAGTACCATCAACCACATGGCCCCTGACCCCCTACTAGTACCATCAACCACATGACCCCTGACCCCCTACTAGTACCATCAACCACATGGCCTCGATCTCCTACTAGTACCATCAACCACATGAACGAACGGCAGTCTGTCTGACTTTCTCTGCATATCTTCCTGTCATCCTCACAGCCGGTCTGCCTCACAGACCAGGCCAGCAGTCTGTCTGACTGTCTGTATTATGTGTCTTCATAAACCTGTGGTGTCTTTATACAGCTGTGATGTGTCTGTTAACCTTCACCAGGGGACACAAGGAGAGCAGGGAGACGGGGGTGTTCCAGGAAAACAAGGACCCAAGGGACTCCAAGGACAGCCTGTGTGTATACGTCTGCCTTCATGTGACCTGTCGATTCAAATCGACAGGTCAAACAACTCAGTACTACTGCAATGATAAACTCCTGAAGTTAGGCTTTTACGTGATGACAGTCGGAAGGGATACCTCTTCTATGTTCCTTCCTCAATCTGTCCTTTCTGATCCTATCTAGTTTTAGGGCAGTTTCTATGTGCTCAGATATCTTTTCCTCTGTGTTACAGGGGGCCAAAGGTGAGATCGGGACGGACGGTGAAAAGGTAAGGATAAAGGGCTAAGTGATGAGTGGATCTAGGCAGCCATGACTGATTGGTTGAAGGGATGCTGGGAGGACACCAATATAGAGAAAGAACAAAGTAAGCTACTGTCCCTTAAACTAGTGGTTCTCAACCTCTTGAGCTGCCACCCTCGCTACCCCCTCCCTCTGGACTCACCCTCCAGAGACTCTGCAGTGACCCCCTCCCTCTGGAGTCACCCTTCAGAGACTCTGCAGTGACCCCCTCCCTCTGGACTCACCCTCCAGAGACTCTCAGTGACCCCCTCCCTCTGGACTCACCCTCCAGAGACTCTGCAGTGACCCCCTCCCTCTGGACTCACCCTCCAGAGACTCTGCAGTGACCCCCTCCCTCTGGACTCACCCTCCAGAGACTCTCAGTGACCCCCTCCCTCTGGACTCACCCTCCAGAGACTCTGCAGTGACCCCCTCCCTCTGGACTCACCCTCCGGAGACTCTGCAGTGACCCCCTCCCTCTGGACTCACCCTCAGATACTGCAGTGACCCCCTCCTTCTGGACTCACCCTCCAGAGACTCTGCAGTGACCCCCTCCCTCTGGACTCACCCTCCAGAGACTCTGCAGTGACCCCCTCCCTCTGGACTCACCCTCCAGAGACTCTCAGTGACCCCCTCCCTCTGGACTCACCCTCCAGAGACTCTGCAGTGACCCCCTCCCTCTGGACTCACCCTCCAGAGACTCTGCAGTGACCCCCTCCCTCTGGACTCACCCTCAGATACTGCAGTGACCCCCTCCTTCTGGACTCACCCTCCAGAGACTCTGCAGTGACCCCCTCCCTCTGGACTCACCCTCCAGAGACTCTGCAGTGAC
>CM051008.1:5000377-5020377 GCA_027704905.1 Muraenolepis orangiensis | reverse complement strand
CCCCATCAACAACAGAACCCTCATCGGACCCCCAGGGGCCGGGGGCCCGCCCGGATCACCGGGAAAATCTGTGAGTCCAGCAGCTTGGAGTTTAGGACTCCTGCAGAAATCACATATTTTTAAACAAAAACTTTAAACCTTTTGGTTAATTTCAATCAATTACTGTGTACTACTCTTTCTATCAAGTATCTTAGATTCAGATTTGATAGATTCAGCTATTTTCAGATATTTGTTATGTTGTTTCAAACTGCTGAAGCGCTGCTGTTTTGCACGAAAAGCGCTATATAAATAACGTTGGATTGATGAAAATAAGGTTTTGTACCACAAGAGGCCAAGCAATCTTTCGGTTCACATGTGACAGTTTAAACTAGGCTAACCTAGTAAGATACATGCCACAGACATACAACTAAACACATTGAGAATCATATTTCCTTGTCAGTTTGTTCCGACCTCTGATTCTTCCCTTCTGCTTCCCCCATCCTCCAGGGCAAGGCAGGGAAGGCTGGAGCCAAGGGGGCTCGGGGTAACCATGGAGACCAGGGACTGGAGGGTCAGACAGGAGTGCAGGGCCAAAGAGGTACGTCCAATCAGGAGACTCCCCCATGATGCCGGCCCCGCCTCCTTCCCGCTCTCCTCCCGGTTATAGCCGCGTAAGCCAGGGGTCCCCAACCGCCGGGCCGCGGACCGGTACCGGGCCGTGGAGGTGTTACTGCCGGGCCGCGAAACAGCTGTGTGTTTATCATCATATTTGACTCAAATATTTTGAGTATAGGTGAACGGCGGGCGGTATAATCTATATATAGAGATTATATATATAGTATCATCTATATATATAGATTATATAGCGGAATATATGGGGGGTATAATCTATATATATAGATTAAATATAACGAGAGACTTTCAGTTGCACGCGCTACTAAAGAGACTACGCGCTAGTGACTTGTCGGTCGCGAACGAGCCGGCTCTTTTTGTTACGGGGGCTCCACGTACATGCGCGTTTATACTGAAATCGAGCCCTGCCGTTTCAGGTCCACTAGATTTTTTTCATGTATCTGCCGGTCCGTGGCACAAAAAAGGTTGGGAACCCCTGGCGTAAGTGACTGCACAGCAGCAGAACTTGGCTTAGGGAACCAGAACGTCGCCAAGTCCCCGAAACACCGGGGCACTGCCGAGGTGCCCTTGAGCAAGGCACCAGACCCCTACACTGCTCCCTGGGCGCTTTACATAAAAATAGCTGCCCACTGCTCCTAATACTAGGATGGGTTAAATGCAGAGAAACTAATTTGACTGTTTGTGTACATGTATGTGACTAATAAAGAGGATTCAATCCTCCAGATTTAGATTTAGCAGCGCAGTGCGCTAACCCCTTAGCCAACGTTCCAACCCTCGGATGGATGACGTCAATGGTACAACGCTACAGGGGCAAAAAGCAACAACAACAAAATAAGATGTCTAATCTTTGGTCTTAAATGACTCAATATGAATGTTAATCTAAACATGGACTAAATACACTAGCATTGAGTGATCTTTGATGAGAAGCATATTTTCATATCATATAGTTTGACAACTTGTGTTCTTTTTTCTCAATAGGCTCCAAGGGACCCAAAGGATCTGTGGGTGGCGCTGGTCAAGGCCTTCCAGGGCATGATGGCCCCCAGGGTCTTGCAGGTAAGGGTCTGGTTGTCTTGGCTGCTGTACGCTGTAGTCTTGTGTTATTCTCAGCCGTATTGTAGCGTGTTTTCAGTTGTCACACAAGATGCATGCAGCGTGGGGTGGACGTCTAGGTTACTCTCATACGTTGGAAATTCAAATCACCCACTCTTTCCCCGACCGTATGATTTTGTGTGTGCTGTTCCAGGTTTTCCGGGTCACCCTGGAGAACCTAAGATGGGCATGGACGGTCCTCGTGGCTCCCGGGGATTCCCCGGTGCGGCGGGCCCCCCTGGCGGCCTGGGACTAGCGGGAGTGCCCGGGTTTTGCGAGGCACGCGACTGCAGCATCCATGCACCAGTGATGCGCAAAGAGCAGGGACTGGTGAAGAGAGGCCCCCACAGCAGTAAGATGTAGTCGTCATCGTCGTCCCCCTAGCCGTCCCGGCGGAGCAGATTGAGGCCCACGTTGGTCTGTCACCCTGAGAACGTCATCAGTAACCGTATTTATACAGTGTTCCTTTGATAGGCCAGTTGAGCTTGAGTTGGATTTAGCTTGAGTTGGATTTACCTTGTCCTTAGGTCTGAGTATAAATGTGCATAACAGCTTGATGGGAACATCCCGTTTCAAAGCCTTATTGAACTCAGTTCTATGACTGGAATGGGGCCCAGTATAGTTCCATGGGGTGCTCCGCTGGGCGCTGGACGTGGTGGACTCAACTCAGAGATGACACCAAAACAAGGACATTGAATCCAAACAGATCAAGGCTTCATGTGCATATGTAACTCTGGCGTTAGTTTGTGCTATTGGACCACAATGTTTATAACTTTAGATCAGTTTTATCTTAATTCATAAAACATATCTCATTGCCATTTAAAAAAAATATGTCTCCAGAAATTGGAAATAAAATATACAATGTAAATATGATTGTAAAGTATTTTAAGTGTTTTAAGTGTTCTGAAATTTGTTTTAGATAAATGGTCTCCTACATTTTTCTTAATGAGTCTTATGTTTATTAGTTACCACACTATTGCTAAGACAAATATTACATTTAAGAGTGAAATGTCACAGAATAGCATTTTCGATCATTTTTTTTTTATAATCATTTTTTAACACTTATAGTCTTTAACACAGATACTAATCTGGTATTTGATGTGTAGAGAACAGGACTTTGAAGCCATTCTAATTTTATTTTATTTTAAAAGTGTACTGAAAGTCCAATCATGTCTCCCAATAAATTGCTGGACCACAGTCTGTTCTCTCTCCTCTTAACAAGAGAGTCATCTTTCCTTCTCAATGGGTTTCATACGCACACATTCAAAGAGTCATTTTAAAACGTCCCCTCGGATACAACCTAGTGAGTAACATCCTTGTATGTGGATCGCTAGCTAAACCCTTAGCAGTTTATTAAGCCCTCATAAGCTTCCATTGACTTGATTAACCATTCAACAAAAGAGAAAAACTAAGTTGTATTTGATTTATTAAGCTGGGAGGAGGGAACAGAAAGAAGAAGCAACAAGGCAATAATATCAGACCTTAGAAAGACCAACATGGACAAACAATGGAACTCAGTAAAGTCATCATAGCGTCACTTATAAATATAATGCTATACATTAAGGGCTTTGGTACATATCATGTGCTTGTCTAAGATCCATAGATCCATATTATTGCATATCAAGGTTATTTATATATTATTAACAACAAATAGACCCAGAATATAGATCATATAAATAGACTAATAGAAAGTGTCTAGACAGTGGAAGGACAGTATTTTGTAGGCACATTTAACTTTTTTTAAACAAAAAAAAGCACAAAAGGCACTGACCTGGTTACATGCGTGAAATAATTTGATCGAAAAATAAAGCAATATTACAATACAGCAATATTACAAAAATGGCAACTGCATACATTCAGTAATTATCATAACAGGTTATGTCCCAATGCGAGGTTAAAGACCTCATTGGGAATACTGTATGAGTGCCCTACTGCCGTCAGGCCATCCAGTAGAAACCAACCGTCCCTCACATTGCTTTGGCTTGGTCAGTCAGTGCGGTCGAGGCTTGGATATTGTATGCTCAACACCAGCATGGTTCCTTCTGGTAAAAAATGTCTTTTGGTAGATTGGTATACAAATTATACAACTAATTGGGCTGAATTTCATGTTGTGGGACGGAGGCTATATCCCAAAACGAGGTCGACCGCTGAGCTGCTCCAGCAACATTTAAAAAAGCAGTTGATGACTGTTGATGATCTGGTAAAATCACAACCGTCACACTTGCTTTATGGCAGTTATGTCAAACGGTCCGCCCCCCTTGGTATTGGAAACCACCAACGTGTGGAACAAAGGATCCCAGGACAGCTGGTTTGAGCATGGCTGTGTGTTGGTGCCCCAAAAGGACGGTACACAAGTGGAGCTTTGGACTGGTTAACACATCGGGATATAACTTAACTATAACTATAACCTCCCCTATAAGCTTCCTTTTTAAAATAACTTCAGGTTTAATTGGTCAGAGCTTGGTTGTGCTGTGGCTGTTTGTATCCTGGATCCGGATCCAAAATACTTTCTAGTGTGGTGGGGGTGTGCGGTTGTTCTATATTCCAACTGTTGTTCTCTGGTCATGTAGCACCAATTTCATACTTTTGTTCCGCCTTTCTACTGCATAGACGGCCCTGTTTTATGAAAAGCCCTGTAAATAAGCCATGAAAATACTTCTTTAATTCTGAAACTCTTTTGTATAAACACCAGCGGCACGTACATAAGCGGCATGAGGTGGGGCCAAACCATAACAACACTGTAGTAAAAATACGATCTATTGCGTCTGTGATCAGACTTTAAAGTAAAGGACAGTATTAGTGTGCAACAAAAGGAAGAATTACTTTGTCTTTGATCAATACAAAGTGGGGTGCCCTGACAAGGAGCAGTGCATTGGAATCCTATTACTTATTAGAACTTAAAAACCTTTCATTCCTTCAACAAGGCAACTGTACGCTGCTAGTCAAACTGTGTGTTCTGGGCCTTCCTAAAACATTCTAAACAGAGACAGGAAAGGAGGACATAAAGTGCAGCAGAAGGAGATAGAGATAATGATGAAAACCTCCTCTGGTCGAGCAGATGATGGTGTGAGTAGAACCGGCTCAGCGTGGGATAACCTTGATGGGGTCCTCACGCTTGGAATGAAATCCAAAGACAACCAATCACCAGCAGCAGGAAGCCAGGTATCCAGGCTACAGTGAGTAATAAACAACAAACAATAACATTATAATATAATATGCAATATACATGATATTGTACCATGACATTGTTTTGGGAGACACTTTTAGCACCTTTACAATACTGTGAGTGCATATATCCACAGCATGGATCCAATCCCTCACCCTGGCCTGATTAACACAACCTGCTGTTAGCCCAGCAGCTCAACTGGTGTGGCTGTGAGGGTGCATGTATGCCCAGGCATTTACTGGTGGTGAACACATATGATCACACTGCTTAATGTGTGGACGGATGCATTTATACATATGTGTGTGTGTGTGTGTGTGTGTGTGTGTGTGTGTGTCTTAGACTTTGAAAACCCCTGCTCAATAGAATCAGTTGTCAACCCGCCAATCAGGGAGCCTCCTCGTCCCGAACATCCAATGAAGTCTACTTTGGTTCTCCATTCCAAAACATATTTTTCTGGTAATGTGACATGCCTGCCCTCCACTTGAACATTAATTGAAGGTTGCTTCACAGGAGCCGGCAGCCCTGCCCCATAAGAACAAAAGCTAAAAACATTTTTTAAAGGTAGGTCAGCGGGTTTGGTTCACCTTCAATGAGGAGGTGTTTCAGGACTTATTGAATAACCCATTTACCCACGACGCACACGCTTCAGATAGAGGGCAGGATGTCAAATGGAGAATGTTAAAGCACAGTACTCTGCTTATGTTTATTGATTTAAGTGTGGAACCAAAACAAATACAAATCTGTTGATTGGCATTTCATCATGACATCACAGAAGTGTCTATCAGACATACTCACACACACACATACTTCATACTTTGCACCTTGCAATAAAGGAGGTGTAAAGGAACACTATTAGGACAGGGGATCTTCTGCCCAGACCAGCTGGGTATCCTTTGTGACCAGGAGGGTGTGTTTAAAGTGCATGAGGGATAAGGTCACATTGCATGGGCTGGTGCATTACCTGTTCATCATCAACACATAATGGCCATCATCGCCCAGATGGCAACAATACAAATGAGGAGGCAAAGGGGTGGCTCTGGTCACCCATGTTGTTGTATGTTGTGTATGTTGATGTTGTAGGCGTCTTTGACAGTTCCACAGTTCAACACATATCTACCTTCTTATTCTTCCTGGTGGGGCAGTACTTACTTACTTTTACTTTAATTTTTTTTTTTAACTTTTACTTACACTTAACTTACAGTTACTTACAGTTAAGAATCAACTTTCCTGCGTGTTGGTGAACAGGGTACCCAAACAGTAACACACTGTTTATATAAAAGTCTGTTATTGAATAGCCAAACATGCCCTGCATCATGTCAGTGTGTAATCTCTGTATCTTGTGGAAACAAAACCCATTTAAACAACAGTCAAACTTTTTGTTGGGCTTTTACAAAGACTAACACACTAAACTTACCTTAATTGTATGACATTTGAGATTGTTGTTGTTAATCTATCATCTATTTGTTGGATGAATTGTCTTTAATAGGGTAATAGGTATTGTGTAGATTGTGTATTGTGTCATTTTGATACAACTGCATACCCCTGCTCACTACCTGTTTATACGTGTATACTTACCTTGTATATATATACCTGTAATTATGCACATATCTCATACCTACTCTATAAGTTATTTTATACCTGTTTTTATTTCTAGTTTTTTAGAAGACTGTTTTTACCTATTATTCAACAACTGTACATTTTATAATACTATGCACTGTACTGCAACATTTGCACTATTTTCGCTATACTGTATATACTGTGCTGTGCAATGACAATACATTTTAATCTAATCTAATCTAATTTTGGAAACTCCTCAAACAATTCCTCAATGAATGTTTGTGTGTGCTTAGAAAAGTACAATACTGGCCCTATTGCTATAGTGTAACACAATATTTAGATACATATAAAAAAGACTTAAAGGGGAGGTGGTCAGTCTTGACAGCCATATTTTTCAAGTCAGTTTCTCTACAACTTCTAGATGGCAGCAAAACACATTGAAGGAAAATACAACTTTGATTTAATTTCTGTATTTATTTTAAATTGCCAGCAGTAAAATATCAAGTTTGTTGGACAGTTAATGCTTTTTTCAGATGTTTTAGAATGGATGAAATGAAATGGAAAATAAGTAATAATATTGTTGAGCGACTCGTAAAAAGACAGGCTTTGAAACTAAAAGCTTTAAAATAAGCTTTGGGTGAAGTTAAAGGGGGTAGCAATAGATGGCGCCAGAGATTACTGGTTCATCATCCGACCTGCTCCGATGTGACAGTTATTGAAGAGTAGACTGTAGTCAGTGCCTCCAGCTCTGACAAAATCTGCGATATTCTTGGTCCCAAACAATCTACTTGACTTTCTCTACTTGACCTTCTTAGCTAGCATATTACCCACAATGCCATTTGTCTGTAATACATGGAGAAGAGCAATAGCAGAACAAGCCTGTGTGCTCACACACGCCCCCTTTAGTTAGGCAGAGGTACTGGCTGCCTCCCTTCCTGCTTTTTCACTGCGGCGTTATGTCAGATCAGCAAGACTAATATGTTCTACACATACGTGAAATACATGACCTAGACAATGGAATGTGAGGACATATAATCAAAGTGTGTACAGCAGTGGTGAAGCGTCAGGGCCTTCAAGGTATTCAGAGAAGACCCTGGAGCTCTCAGATGAAACAAGAAAAAAATCGAACCAATTGTATTAATACAATTTAATAAAATTTAATAAAATGTTATAAAATTTTATAAAATTAATAAACGAGAATTGAGTTGTTGATCTGTTATATTACAGTGTTACGTTGATTTGTTTGTCTTTCTCGGTCCATGCACTACGCATTTGAGTGGTTTTATATTAGATGTAAATGCAACCAATCAGATATTTTTCTGGGTTGCTGGGAAGAATATCCTTCAACCAAAGTACTCACGAATGCTTTGGCCCTTAGACTGAATGAGAGTGTGTTTGGATTGACAATTTGATCAACCAATCATATAGTGATTTGTAGCCAATGGGCGTATTCTTTCAGATTTCCCCACAGCTCAATAGGGAGCTAGAAGGTATACTGGGTCGAGAGGATCTAGCTTAGTGCTACGTTTTTTCTACGTAGGATTTTAACGTTGAAATGGCAACAGGTGAAGATGATGTTGTTGAGGAAATGTTGTTAGTACCCTTTTCAAGGTGACCATTCAGTGAATTTTTATTTTATACATTCTAAGAAAGTTGTAATGCTCCCCGTCACCACTGCATCTGTGGAAAGGACATTTTAATATTAGAAAAACATATGGAGGAACAGAGCAGGACAATCCCGACTCACTGCATTAGCTTCCATAGCTATTGAAAGGCAACTCATTTTGGATCTGAAAAGCAGTGACCAGCTTTATGACCGGGTTATCGAAACATTCATCCAGAAGGACAGGAGAATGGATTTGGTCTTTAAGTGAACATCATTAGTGAGTGAGACTAAGTTGTCTTTGCTGGTTTTGTCTCAGTGTTGCGTCTCGTTGAGCTGGTTGTTGCATTTTTTTTCCACACACTCGAATGATTACTTAATGGCTGTCTTGAGTTTGTTAAGCATTGTTGTGCATTTAAATTGAGTTTTGACTTGATCTTTCTTTGCATTGCTTAATGTGAAACGTAACTAAGAGTTACAAAACCACGATCAATAATCACCAAATGTCTCTGGCATATGTCTTGTCATTAGCACTTTCACATGTCAAAATATCTCAACTTAAATCTTACCATTATGGACGTTATGTGACATTATGTGTTTTCCTCTCTATTGAGCCAGTAAGGTAAAGTCTTAACGCAGCTTCATGAGAGGAAAACAATTAATGTAACAGGATTTATAGTAGGATTTAGATTTTGATATTTTGACAGGTGAAAGTGCTAATGACAAGACAGTACGGCATGTACTGTCTTGTCATTAGCGGCAGTAGTGTAGTATGGCAGGGGAGGCAGGGCCTCCCCTGCCATACTACACTACTGCCTAAATCACTTAAAAAGCAGAAAACCTTTTAAGACATTTATTGTGTAGGCTACATTTGTATTATTCTTCCACATGATTTTCTGAGTTAACTTTTTGTGCTTTGGCAATGTACGTGTTTTAATTAAATCAAATTCAATAGAATAACAAATGTTCTGCTGCAGTCCTTGTGCTCGTAGTGTGGTGGTTTGTGACGTGGAGGTAGGATCTGTGAGAGGCGTGCCTCTCCCTCACCCTTCCTGGGTGAAGAGCGTTGCCCGGGTCCATCTGAAGCGGTGGAGGAGAATGGACCAGCGCTGCACTGAAAGCGCGGTCAGAAGGCACTGAACAAGCTGGGGTACTGTCTTATAGCCACTACTAGTACACTACTAAAATGGTACTCTAGCAGGGTCTTACACAGAAACACAGATGAACTGTTTATTTTATTTGTGAATTTTCACAGCAGTTCGATGCTTGGGTAACCGGTCAAAATGGTCTTGGTGAGCCACCGCAGGGCAGGCCAATTAGTTTCTAGCTTCATGAACCCATGTGAGAGCTGCCAAGTTGAGCTTGATACCTGGAGCTAGTGGTCCTGTTGTGTCTTGTGTCCCT
Source organism: Muraenolepis orangiensis (assembly GCA_027704905.1). Taxonomy (NCBI): domain Eukaryota; kingdom Metazoa; phylum Chordata; class Actinopteri; order Gadiformes; family Muraenolepididae; genus Muraenolepis; species Muraenolepis orangiensis. Next base: position 5,010,943 of record CM051008.1, on the reverse strand, counting down.
GAGGTTAGTTAGGCCTACTTGATGGTAGGCTCAAGGATTTTCTTTATTACTCGTCCTGCACTTTTAGGCAACGTATTTGTCATACCTGATTGTCTGTGTAACAACATATAATAGGTAGAGTTGTGTGGCGAGAGTGAACCATAGACTCCTTCATCCGACCTGCTCCAAAGTGACAGTTATTGAAGAGTAGAATGTAGTCAGTGCCTCCAGCTCTGACAAAATCTGCCGAAAATTTTTGTTTCCACAATCTAAGCAAAAAATGTCAGATATGTTTAGATTATTTTAATATATAATATTTTAATATATAATAATATATAGTAATAATAATAAATAATACACAGTATATTGTATATGAAATGTGAATATAATGTTAAAATAGCCACACTGAAATCGAAATAAATTGCATTGATGCTGCAAATCACTTTTTGGAGGTACATCCAACCCATGGACACTGAATAAAGAACTACTTTTTGCGCTACTAACCTGCCAGCTAGGGCTCATGTGTCTAGTGTGACACATGAGAGTGCGGAAATATGAGCACATCACGCCCATACTCAAATCATTGCACTGGCTCCCGGTCTCACTCAGGACTGACTACAAAATCACCCTCTTCACCTATCAGTGCAGTCATGCAAATGCTCCCTCATACATCAAAGAACTTCTCACCCCACAAACCTCCATGAGGAGCCTACGCTCTGAAAAGGCAAACCTCCTCCTTCCCCCCCAGGACCAAACTGAAAACCATGGGAGACCGAGCCTTCTGCTCCGCTGCTCCGAGACTGTGGAATGCCCTCCCAAACCAGCTGAGGGCACCACAGACTGTGGATGTTTTCAAAAAAGGCCTAAAAACACACCTTTTTAGAATAGCTTTTCACTAGATTTTTAAAAAAACCCACTTGTTGCCATGCCGGCGTAAACGTCGCTGCTTTTATTCTGTTGCTTTATTTAAACCATTTTTACTCTGTAGCACTTTGAGTTTTGCCCACGCAAATTAAAAGTGCATTATAAATATAATTTATTATTATTATCATTAGTGTCCACCGCCACGGTCTGAGAACTGGCCCCAAAACCATTTCCCTTATGGACCAACCATGTTGAGCCGTCACTCAACGTCAACCTGAAGAAGGAAACTGTATTAAAACTTCCACCATTGTTTCATAAATCTGTATCACACATTCTGAATATTTATCTAATTTAAAGAAGCATACAATAATTATGGGATCCAACATTAAGTTAATGGATTTTTCCAAGTGTACACAGTGCACACAGCAAATATAATGTAGTCAGGTCCAAAGAACGCATTTTGCAATGTTATTGACAGAACTAGCCAAAACGGCTAAAGTTCACAACTTTTTAGAGGAAAGTTTATTCAATGCATCTTAAAACTAATACCAAAGATCATTGTCAAATTAATAGTTATCAATATTATACAGGTTGTTTTGACTGAAGGTTGAGGTTGATTGAGTTCTAGGGATGTGCTTGATCATCTCTGCCATAGAGCGGCACGATCAAAGTTTTAACAGAATACATAATTTCTCTGGTCTCACTTCGACACTCACAGCCTTCTGACAACGACAAGTCGATCCTCTATAAATAAGTTGTTCACCCTCTTTCTCCCTTCCCAAAACAAACACAACTGGTGTAATTTTGGGAACTCCAAAATGGATAAAAACAGACTTCCAGATTGCTCAATAGCCCATTGCTCAATATACACCGCTCCAGAATTTCAACACATTCTGTGTGTAAAAAACCCACAAAATGTTAAATAACAATGTATTGTCTGTTATCCATCAGCATAACTAATATTCATAACTAACACATTCATACATGATGAACACTAATCATACATATGGAATTTGCAATTGTAACGTTCTAAATCACTTAAAAAGCAGAAAACCCTAAACCTTTTAAGACCTTTAAGACCTTTTATTGTGTAGGCTACATTTGTCCCTGAGTTTAGTTAGGCTCACTGATTTTCTTTATTACTCGTCCTGCACTTTTAGGCAACGTATTTGTCATACCTGATTGTCTGTGTAACAACATATAATAGGTAGAGTTGTGTGGTGAGAGTGAACCATAGACTCCTTAATACGGGTTTTCACAGTGAGGCGCACCTCTGCTGGGGGTCTGCAGAGGGTTTCAAGGGAGGCCAGAGAAACTACTTTCCAAGAAGAGAAAATCATCTCCCAGAAAGAGAAAGAATGTAAGACAATGTTGATTTGATTTCTGTTTTTATTTTATTTTGCCAGTGTCAGCAGCAACATAAGAACTTTACTTGAAAGATAGTGCTTTTATTAGATGTCCGAGAATACATCAAATTAAATGGAAAATAATATGTTGTTCAGCTGTTTGTAAAAAAACATACTATGAACCTCATAGCCTTATACCATGCTTTTGGTGAAGTTAAAGGGTCTAGCAATAGATGACGCCAGAGATTACTCATTCATCATCTGACCTGCTCCTTGGTGACAGTTATCGAAGAGCGGATTGTCGTCGGAGCCTCCAGCCTTGACAAAATCTCCAACTGTCTGGGTCCCCTCAAAATTCTTTGTTTCCTTAATCTAGACAAAAAAGGAAGATCATTAATCATTAAGACCATTAAGTAAGATCAGAAGTTAGATCATTTTAATTTATGAATATATATTGTTTATGCAATGTAAATATAACTTAACAAGAGCAACACTAAACAGGTACATCCTTAATAAATAGCAGTGATGTGCCAAGGGATTTATTGTTATGCCAACATGTGTCACCCCATGGACACTTTTTGCGCTACTAACCTGCCATTTATTGCTCATGTGTTTAGCGTCCACCACCACGGTCTGAGAACTGGCCTCAAAATCATTTCCCTTATGGACCAACCATGTTGAGCCGTCTTTCAACGTCAACCTGAAGAAGGAAACGTGTATAAATACTTCAACCACCATTAATCTGTATCAAATGTTAAATGTTTATCTCATTAAAAGATGCATACAATATTTCTGAGATCCAACATTTAGGTTATGGATTTGCTTCCCGTCTCTTAGAATGTATTCAGGTCCAAGAACGCATTTGTAACATTATTGACCTGAAATAATACTTTAACAGAACTAGCAAAAAACGCTATAATGCACAACTATTTTTGGGAAATAACATGAAGTTTATTCAGTGCATCTGAAAACTGTTCATCATGGGCTAAGTACCATTAATTATCAATATTGTACAGGTTGTTTTGACTGAAGTGGGGTTGATTGAGTTCTAGGTATGTGCTTGACTGGGACTAACCTCACTCCGGAGTGGCTGAGGGGCCCTATCTGGACCATGCTCCCCAGTGGTCTCTGCATCCTCTCAGCTCCATAAACCGGAGAGTTAAACAGTTTGGTCAGGTCTGCCTTACTGGAGAGATCAAAGTTGTGGGAGCCGCCGCCCGCTGCAAGACCAAAACAACAACAGCAGATGCATTGTTCAAACTAACTACACACCTAGACTTAATTGCATTTGCCAGTAACAAACTAATACATGAATAGCTTATTATTAAATACAACAAAAATAGTTAGACCTGGCCTGCATCATGCCATTGTTGACTTGTATATCCATATCGGAAAATATAGGAACTTCACCAATTCAAAATACAGACAATGTGAATACTAGACGACATGTTAATAAACGACGTACCCCCGAATGGAGAAGAGAACATTTTCTTTAGTCTCACTTCAACACTCATAGCCTTCCGACGTCGACAAGTCGATTCTCTATAAAAGCAGTTGTCAACCTGCCAATCAGGGAGCATACTGGTCACAGACATCCAATGAGAAGCCTACTTTCTTTCTCCCTTCCCAAAATGTTTTTGTTATTTTTGGGGGGTTTTGTTAAGTGTAGCAACTTTTGGTTTCGGTTCTTCAAAAATCTCTTAAAAACCATTAAAAGTGTTTTGCTTTTCTTCATTGACAATGTTAATAACAATAATGTATGTATTACAAATAAATAAATAAATAAATATATATACTGTATATTAAGCATTTCTTTAATTTATTTGTTGGATTAGTTGTTTCTTAAAGGGTGAATTGGCTAGGGATGATGTCATTTGGGAAACTCTTAACAAACAGACGCGTCTCTATTTTGAGCACGTAGCGATTCGGCTAGTAGCTATGTTTCTGTACGCTGAGCAGTAATGGATATTCGAAGATTTTGAGAACATCCAAGCATATGCGGGGCGCGTTTACTTCTGCACTAAGTAGTGTTAGGCGGAGTGCGTTGCGGTGGAGATTTAATAGAACTTAGTAGTAGACAGCTTTCTTTAACCTTCACTAGGCATATTTATTCATATCGTGGTAGGAGAGATGCGGTTGTGCTGCCGCTCTGTATTCGATCCATACAACATCTGACCGGATTAAGGTAGAGGCCACAGGTAGCGCGAGGTATAGTCAGTGACGTCACGTCCTGTACGCACTGCAGACAACATTGCCCTTCGAACATTGAGAACATCCAAGCATATGCGGACGCATTTACTTTCACAAGTAGGACACTGGTTATTAATATTTACAAACCTACTGTAACAACCCTGAGCATTTTCGTATGGTGTGTGTGCTATAAGTTAGACAGTGAGTGCTTATTTAATCGTTTTCAATATAACACAAAATGTGTTTATGTCTACACTAAATGTTTTAAAAGGGTACATGGAAAATGAAAGCCTAAATGTTTGATAAAATCAAATCGATATTTTACTTTTCAGACTTAACTTTAACTTTAACTTTTAACTTTATGGTTGCCAGTATAACCATACCATAACCATAACCATAAAGGCAACACTTCAGTTGTGTGCGGCAGTGCCCTCATGTGTGAAAGACCAATACCCCACGTGACCTTGTGTGATATTGAAGTGATCAGGAACTAATTTGAGGCGCTGCGTTGTTTGGCTTTATGGCATCTTAAGTGTCTTCTGTTACTGTATCGTAGTACGCATACAGATCGTTTTTTTCATGATACAGATGCATACAGACGCCACAATGGTTCTTGTTTACCAGCAATGAAGTCATTTCTACGCATGCGCAGTTTGACGGTTGTCTAAAGGTCCTTGTGTCACGGTTACGTGACAGGGGTTGTGGCCAAGCCACGTGCGCTGGCGGCACACACACACACACACACACACCTGTCAACAATTGTCAGTGTTATGGTGGTTGACAGGGGGCGTGGCCAAGCCACGTGTGCTGGCGGCACACACACACACCTGTCGACAATTGTCAGTGTTACGGCGGTTGACAGGGGGCGTGGCCAAGCCACGTGCGCTGGCGGCACACACACACCTGTCCACAATTGTCAGTGTTACAGTTGTTGACAGGGGGCGTGGCCAAGCCACGTGCGCTGGCGGCACACACACACACACACACACACCTGTCAACAATTGTCAGTGTTACGGTGGTTGACAGGGGGCGTGGCCAAGCCACGTGCGCTGGCGGCACACACACACCTGTCCACAATTGTCAGTGTTACAGTTGTTGACAGGGGGCGTGGCCAAGCCACGTGCGCTGGCGGCACACACACACACACACACACCTGTCAACAATTGTCAGTGTTACGGTGGTTGACAGGGGGCGTGGCCAAGCCACGTGTGCTGGCGGCACACACACACACCTGTCGACAATTGTCAGTGTTACGGCGGTTGACAGGGGGCGTGGCCAAGCCACGTGCGCTGGCGGCACACACACACCTGTCCACAATTGTCAGTGTTACAGTTGTTTACAGGGGGCGTGGCCAAGCCACGTGCGCTGGCGGCACACACACACACCTGTCAGCAATTGCTGTGGCTGATTGCTAATCCCCTCACCTGGGGTATATAGACCCTGGCTGCCCGTTACCCCGGGGTTAGGTCGTACCAGTGGCGGCTGGTGCATTTTTCACCAGGGGGGGCTATACCATTTTTTTTATTTACAATTACATATTGTTAATTACATTATATACAATTACTTTTGTTTGAATGTCGCCTTCTGTCCATCACTTTCATCTGGCCACGCAAGGCCAGCTCAAAGGCACCACAGAACTTCACACAGTCTATTCTTTTAGACTTTATTTGGTACATGGATACATAAACACATTTAAGAGGAAACAACGAGTTAACAATAACACCAAAACACATTCAAAGCAGCTCTGAACAGGTGAGTTTGGTGAGTGATTTAAACAAGCAGGTATATATATATATATATTTATATATATATATATATATGTAGGGGATGCAAGGAACGTAATTCACCAGGCAAAGGGTGTGTTAGGGGTAATGGGGCACGGTCCCTTTAAGCAGGTGTTTGGGGTTGGGCTTAAAGTTGGCAGCCATTTTGGTGTGTAAATTTATTCATGTTTTGAGTTGTAGCTGAGGAGTGCAGCTCAACATTACGAGAGGATATGCAAATAAATGACACATGGATTTGTGTTGTCAACCAAATAAACTGTGTCGTTGTATTCCACGAGTTCCTACATTGGTGACCCGACGTAAGGTGGACGCTTCCGCTACGTATATATATTTTTTTTTATTTTAGCTGGGAACATGACTACAAACGCAGTTTCGTTGAAACTACCCGAGTTCTGGGAATCATCAGCCTCGGCATGGTTTGCTAAAACAGAGGCGCAGTTCGCGCTGCGGGACATTACCACGGATACCACGAAATACTGGTGTGGTGTCAGCCCTGGGAAATTCAACAGCCAGCAGAGTGGTGAGCCTCCTCAAACGCCCTCCGTACCAGGACAAGTACGATACGCTCAAGGCTCACCTGCTGAAGACATTTGAACTTTCCGATACCGAGCGGGCCAGCCGGCTGTTCTCTCTACAAGGGCTCGGGGACAGCAAACCTTCTGAGCTGATGGATAGAATGCTGGATTTATTGGGGGAGCACAAACCCGATTTCCTGTTCGTCCAACTCTTCCTGCGACAGCTACCTGTTACGGTACGCGCTGCTCTGGCCAACACCACTATAAAAGACGATTGCCGTGCGCTGGCCGAGGAGGCGGATAAAGTTTTGGCCGCTCAGAAGCCAAAACTGAAGCTGTTTTTCCGGCCCAATCCTTTTCGCCACCGCCAGGAGACATGACGGTCGCTGCCGCCGCGACAGCTCCTCGCAGGCAGCAGGACGCAGGGCTGTGTTACTTCCATGCGAGATTTGGATCCAGGGCCAAGCAGTGCCAACCACCGTGCAGTTTCCATGGGGCGGGAAACGCCAGGGCCGGCGCTCGCTAGTGGCCATGAGCGTCGGTCGAGAAGGCAGGCTGCTGTTCGTCCAGGACACCATCTCCGGGCGACGGTTCATGTGCGACACGGGCGCGCAGAGGAGCGTCTTGCCCGCTTCTCGAGTGGACATCAGACGAGTTCCAGCAGCTGCTCACTGAGTTCCCGGGGCTCACGCGGCCCACCTTTACAGCAGCCACTGACAAGCATGGAGTGGAGCACCATATCGCCACGACTGGCCCCCCGGTCTATGCCCGGGCTCGGCGCCTCGACCCGGCCAAGCTCAGCAAGGCAGAGTTTGAGAACATGGAGCGCCTGGGCATTATTCGCCGCTCCGACAGCCCATGGGCTTCCCCCCTCCACATTGGATTACCGCCGGCTCAATGACGCCACGACGCCTGACCGGTACCCAGTCCCATACATTCAGGACTTTTCGGCCCACCTTTCGAGGAAGGTGATGTTTTCCAAGGTAGACCTGGTGCGTGGGTATCATCAGGTGCCCGTCCACCCGCGGGACATCCCCAAAACAGCGGTGATAACTCCATTCGGACTGTTTGAGTTTCTGCGCATGCCGTTCGGCCTCAAAAACGCAGCGCAGACGTTTCAGCGCCTTATGGACTCGGTGCCACGCAACCTGGATTTCATTTTCGTGTACTTGGACGATATCCTCATAGCCAGCACCTCTAAGGCGGAGCATATGTCCCACCTCCGGAGGACATCGAGTCACCAGGGAGGGAGTGGTCCCCCTTCCGGTGAAGGTGGAAGCAGTGACTCATTTTCCACGGCCACCCACGGTTAAGTCCCTGCAGGAGTTCCTCGGCATGGTGAACTTCTATCACTGCTTTATCCCTCAGGCGGCTCGGATAATGCGGCCCTTGTATGAGGCACTGAAGGGTAAGACGCCAAAGCAGGCTGTGGACTGGTCGGCGGAGAGAGACCAAGCCTTTCGGGACGCCAAGACGGCCCTAGCTAACGCCACCATGCTGGCACACCCGGCTCTCAAAGCCCCGATCGCCATCACCACAGATGCCTCAGACTTTGCCATTGGCGCAGTGTTTGAGCAGTGGGTAAGCGGGGCATGGCAGCCGCTCGCTTTTTTCAGCCACCAGTTACGCCCCAGCGAACGGAGGTATAGCACCTTCGACCGGGAGCTCCTCGGCCTCTACCTTGCCATCCGGCATTTCCGTTTTCTACTGGAGGGCCGCCAGTTCACGGCATTCGTGGATCACAAGCCGCTAACATTCGCTATGGCCAAGGTGTCTGAGCCGTGGTCCGCCTGTCAACAGCGACAACTTGCATACGTCTCGGAATTCACCACTGACGTGCAGCATGTGGCAGGTAAAGACAACCTCGTCGCCGACTGCCTCTCCCGGGCCATAGCAGGGGCAGTCCACTTGGGACTGGATTATGCCGGGATGGCGGCAGACCAGGCTGCCGACACTGAGGGGCGAGACGGGAGGCCAGCGACCTCAAGCCTGCAGTTGGAGGACGTGGCTTTCGACGGTGCTGGTGTCACGCTCCTGTGTGATGTCTCTACGGGGCAGCCACGCCCCATCATTCCCACGGGGTGGAGGCGACGGATTTTTGAAGTCCACGGCCACGGCCACGGCCTCTCCCACCCAGGTAGGAGACCAACGCAGAGGCTAGTATCTGCCAAGTTTGTCTGGCCCAGGCTTAAAAAAGACGTGAGAGACTGGGCAAACGCCTGTGTGGAGTGCCAGCGCGCTAAAGTGCATCGCCACACCAAGGCCCCCCTGGAGCAGTTCCTGGTTCCGGAAAGGAGGTTCGATCACGTGAACATAGATATAGTGGGTCCGCTGCCGCCCTCGCAAGGCTTTAGTTATCTCTTGACCATGGTAGACAGGACCACCCGTTGGCCGGAGGCCGTTCCACTGTCAGCTACGACAGCCGCCGAGGTGGCCAGGGCCTTCATTGGAACCTGGATTGCCCGGTTTGGTACTCCGGCCGATCTATCTTCGGACCGGGGCCCACAGTTCACGTCAGAGCTCTGGAACATGGTCGCCGAGAGCCTGGGCATGAAGCTACACCGGACCACGTCATACCATCCACAGGCCAATGGATTATGCAAGCGTTTTCATCGGTCGATGAAAGCGGTGCTGCGGGCCAGCCTTACGGACAGCAGCTGGATCGACAGACTCCCATGGGTCATGCTGGGTCTCAGGACGGCCCCCAAGGAAGACCTCCAATTCTCATCTGCTGAGCTGGTTTACGGTCAGCCGCTGCGGGTCCCAGGGGATTTCATCCCTACCGTTACAGCCCCCTGGTCGGCCGCCCAGTAACGGACGGCTCTGCTGGATAAGGCTAGGGCCTTCGCACCAGTCCCCACTTCACAGCATGGCCTCCCTCGGTCGCACGTCCCTACGAGTCTGCGGTCAGCGGAATACGTGTTCATCCGGCACGACGCCCACCGGGACCCTTTGCGGCCTCCCTACGACGGTCCATTCCTGGTCCAGGAGGCGGGAGACAAGTACTTTGTTGTGGACATGGCCGGGAAACTAGAACATGTTTCTATAGATCGCCTGAAACCAGCTCACATGGACTTGAGCAAGCCGGTGGAGCTAGCCCAGCCCCCACGGCGGGGACGGCCCCCTACCTTGCCCCAGATCCCCAGGTAAGGCCCTGGGGACCCCCTCGCCACCCTTCCAGCGCCCACTTGACCATAGAGCCCCTGAGACATTCGCGCGCGTGTGCGTGTGTGTGTGTGTGCCCGCAGAGACAGAGCATAATATGCTTTTCCTAGTAGTACACTGTGACGCACACAAATGACGATGCTGGATGCTGGATGCTCCAAAGTCTTCCGGGAGGGCTGTTTGAAAACAGCCCTCCCGGAAGACGTTTTGAGGACGCTGATTGGCTACATTTTATGTCACTCGTTTATATCTTGAATCTGCAATTGGCTAAACTGCTACAGAGACCCGCCTCCGTGGGGCTATTTCTCTACAGCCCCCCCATCATCGTCATTCAAATGCGCCCTTAAGGCTGCAGACCCTGAAATGGAACACGGCCACAGTGTACTAGGCATATGTGTACTAGGAAATTTTACACATGTTTCTGGGTGCATTCCATATTTTAAACACACACATATTGACAATTTATATATATATATATATATATATTTATTTTTATTTAATTTTTTTACATTTTGTTTGTGCGTGTGGTTTAGGGGGGGCGGCGCCCCATCGCCCCCTATGGGCCAGCCGCCACTGGGTCGTACGTCATACTGCACGTCATACTTTGTTCATGTTACGTCGTACTTTGTTCATGTTACGTCATACTTTGTTCATGTTACGTCGTACTTTGTTCATGTTACGTCGTACTTTGTTCATGTTACGTCGTACTTTGTTCATGTTACG
>CM051008.1:4877877-4997877 GCA_027704905.1 Muraenolepis orangiensis | reverse complement strand
ATGGTTCCTGTTACTTGTGTTTGTAGGACCCCTTCCTGACGCTGCAGTGCTGTCCTTAGGAGCCAACCTACGACACCTTCAACCACAACCTGGAATATGCAAGATCTTGTGTGGCCTGTTAGGCCTATATCACGTTAGATTAGAACGACCTTGGCATTCACCATGGCGGACAGTTATCGCTGGACAACATCGCTGCATAACCTTCCAAAAGTCGGTCCAGACGATGTGGTTCAACTAGTGAATGAACACTCTACAGTGAAGAAGTCTAAATCCGAATCATACAATTCCCCGACATTGTGTCTTGTGGCTCTATCTCAGACCTGGGCATGAGGTCAATCGGAAATTATAACAAATTCTAAACAAAATTTTTTAAACAGCACCCTTTTCAAAATAAATGCAACACAGTTGTATTGCGTGCATGGCGTAAATACTTTTATAACAGTGTTGCTTTTATTTTGAAAAGGGTGCCGGTTTTTTTGAATTGACATTATACTGCGTTAAACACAGGTGCTTCAAGTGATGCTGACGGCTAGCCCTCGAAATGTCAGCTCACGCCAAAAAAAGAAAGATTTATACTGAATGGACTGCTCAGTATTCATTAAGAAGACATGGACTGGAGTATTCATTAAGAAGACATGGACTGCTCAGTATTCATGAAGAAGACATGGACTGGAGTATTCATTAAGAAGACATGGACTGCTCAGTATTCATTAAGAAGACATGGACTAGAGTATTCATTAAGAAGACATGGACTGGAGTATTCATTAAGATGACATGGACTGCTCAGTATTCATTAAGAAGACATGGACTGCTCAGTATTCATTAAGAAGACATGGACTGCTCAGTATTCATTAAGAAGACATGGACTGGAGTATTCATTAAGAAGACATGGACTGCTCAGTATTCATTAAGAAGACATGGACTGCTCAGTATTTATTAAGAAGACATGGACTGGAGTATTCATTAAGAAGACATGGACTCAGTGGCGGCTCGTCCATAGGGGCGCAGGGGCGCCGCCCCACCTGGTTGACCCCTAAAAATAAACTAAACATGTTTAAAATGAATAATAATTACTCATTTTATGTATGTTTGTGTTTAAAATGCACAATAACGTTAATATAGCAAATATAAATCATTGTTGTGCGTGCTATTCTCCCCCCTCGTTTGTCATTGACGTCACTCTCATAGAAATTTGGTACCTACCTCCAAACCTGGGCGCACTGCCGTGCGCCCAGGTTTGGAGGTAGGTACCAAATTTGATAGGCAATGTAGCCTATCAAGGGTCAAGGTTTTGAGGTAGGTACCAAATTTGATAGGAAATGTAGCCTATCAAGGGTCCTGAATACGATCTCTGGGAGCGCATTTCATTGCGCCCGAACAAGGAAACCAGTCACGCATGCGCGACTCAAATTGAGTGGCGCATGCGTGAGCAAATTGAGTGGCGCATGCGTGAATGCGTGAGCAAAGAAAACCAGTCACGCATGCGCAATTCATAGCCTAGTTGAACCTAGTTATTTGTAAAGCCTGTACTGCTCTGCTCTCAGTTCGCGTCTTGCTGTCTGAGGAAAGGTACGTTGTTGTTTGTTTTTGTCCCGATTATAGTTTTACATTTATTTTTATTGTGGACGATGTAAACGTAAAGTAAAGGGGATAAGAAATGCTGGTCTTGCTGTATAAACATGCAGCTTGTGTCATTTGTATGTAAACGGTGTGGATTGGGGTTTTGTAAGTTTATCGTGGACACGTGCTTCCCCAATGCTAGCTACAGGGTCCTCCGTGTGTTTGTCTGCTAATATAGGCTGTGGTCGAATGTATTAAGCATTTGTATTCTATTTAATTAGTTAAATTCAGAAGCATTTGTTAATGAGTCAGTTCTTGCTGCGTCTTGCTGTCTGAGGAGAGGAGATTGAGACCCGTGTGTGTGGGAGAGACCTCATGTTGCAAGTTTGTTCTTTTTTTGTTCTGTACAGGACACAGCCATTACACTAGCTACCATGGAGAATTCTGTCAAATCCCTCAAAGCAACACCATTTGAAAGACGAACACTGCAAGAAAAACTCAGAGTGAAAGAGTTTGGACCTCATCAGCCTGACATCAGCATTCAGCAACCAGCAACAGACAGAGGAAGGCTATATATTCAGTCGTTTTCCAGAACCTGGTTTGCTAAGTGGTTCTTGTATAGTTAGTATAGCATAGGTACATAGATTAAACTGTATATTGTATAGTAGTGTACATAGGACCCAGTACCTTTTAATTTGTAAGCTTAACATTGTATTGGATTTTATCTCAGGACTTGTATCAGGTCTATTTTATTATCTTCTATTTTGTTCTAATTACTTTTGCACAATTGAATGTAAGACCATATTTAGGTATTATTTTTGATGGCACACTGGGTAGTCTTTCTAATATAAGACCATATTTTTTCTTATGTTTATTTTCTACTAGGCACCATATAATAAATGTTCTTTCACCATAAGTTTCAAGTTTGTTTATTATTTGTCACAACAAAATACAGAATACTGATTGATTGTGCTACATACAGTAAAAATAAAGTAAGTAAAAAAAGAAATTAAGCAGTAAGTAAAGGAATGTTCAGTCAATATACATATATACAATACAGAGTAGAATGAGTAACGGTGAGGTTTATATTATGTATAGTTTTTTATTTTTAATTAGCCCTCTCGGTCGTTTACATGGTGAAATGGCGCCACCGTCTGGGCAAATCCGGTATTGCACAGCAGATATGATTAAAAAATATATTTTTTACCCCTGCGCCCCTCCTACTTCGGATGTCACCGGCCGCCACTGCATGGACTGCTCAGTATTCATTAAGAAGACATGGACTGCTCAGTATTCATTAAGAAGACATGGACTGGAGTATTCATTAAGAAGACATGGACTGCTCAGTATTCATTAAGAAGACATGGACTGGAGTATTCATTAAGAAGACATGGACTGCTCAGTATTCATTAAGAAGACATGGACTGCTCAGTATTCATTAAGAAGACATGGACTGCTCAGTATTTATTTACAGAAGTCAAAGGTAAAGCCGTGTGCTTAGTTTGTGGTACGCAGGTCGCTGTGTTCAAGGATTACAATTTGAGTCGTCACTATGTGACTAAACACGCAGAGAAATACAAGAACTTGTCTGATGAAGAGCGGCAAAGGAGTCGGATGCTTTGCTTGCTATGCTGCAAAACCAACAAGGACTTTTTACAAAACATTGCACATCCAGAAATGCAGCTGTCAAGACAAGTTATGTCTTATCCCACAAAATCGCGAGAAAAAGTCAACCGTTTTCTGATGGAGAGTTTATTAAGGAGTGTTTGTTGCACTCTGCAGCAATAATATGCCCGGAGAAAAAGGAGGCATTTGACAATGTGGCCCTCTCCCGACGCACTGTAACCAGGAGGATTGAGGACATCGCGGGGAATCTTGAGCTTCAGCTGCAGAACAGAGCGGTCAATTTTGGCTTTTTTTCCTTGGCTTTGGATGAGAGCTGCGATGTACGTGACACTGCCCAGCTACTCATCTTCTTACGTGGGATAACTACGGATTTCAAAATCACGGAGGAGCTGGCAGCCATGCATTCAATGAAAGGGAGAACAACAGGGAGTGATTTGTTCACGGAGGTAAATGCATGTTTGGATCAGCTGGGACTGAAATGGGACAAGCTAGCAGGTGTGACAACGGATGGTTGTCCGAATCTGACGGGGAAAAATGTTGGACTTTTGAAGAGAATGCAGGATAAAGTGACAGAAATGAACCCTGAACAGAAATTAGTATTTTTGCATTGTATTATACATCAAGAAGTGTTGTGTAAGTCAGTGTTAAAAATTGACCATGTTGTTGATGTTGTAACTAAAATTGTTAACTTCATCAGGGCAAGAGCCCTGAATCACAGACAGTTTATTGCACTTTTGGAGGAAAATGAGACTGAACATCGTGACATATGCTACCATGCAGCTGTCAGGTGGCTCAGCCTGGGTAAAGTCCTTAAAAGAGTATGGGACCTGAGAGAAGAGATTCAAGACTTCTGTGTGAAGAAAGGTAATGTCATCCCACAGCTTTCAGATGCAGACTGTATGGCAGACCTTGGTTTTGCTGTAGATGTGACTGCACTAATGAATGAACTAAATGTCAAGCTGCAATGCAAGGGCCTTTTTGTGCATGAAATGTACAGCGCAGTGAAGGCTTTCATGAGAAAGTTGCCGCTTATCTCAAGCCAAATGAAGGACAACATTCTCACCCACTTTCAAACACTGAAGGAAGCCACACCATCAGCTCATCACCTCCACAGGTACTCATCCATGTTAGAAGCACTGCATAGTGAGTTTTCAAGGCGATTTCAAGACTTTAAAACAGCTGAGAATGAAATGCACATGATTTCTTCCCCATTTACATGCAATGTGGATGATGCACCCAGTGATGTTCAGCTTGAACTCATTGACCTACAGTCTGACACACTTCTGTGAGAGCACTTTAGGTCAGTCTCACTGCATGAGTTTTACTCTTCCCTGAAAGAGGAGAACTTTCCACACATGAGGAGACATGCTCAGAAGATTCTGGTCCTCTTTGGATCTGCCTACATTTGTGAACAGACATTCTCAGTGATGAAGTTCAACAAATCCAGATACAGGTCCTCTATCACTGATGATCACCTCTCAGCTGTCCTTCCAATATCTACCTCAGACATTCAGCCAGATCTCAGTGCACTTGTTCAATCCCAAGCCAGACTGGATTATTCTCACTGAACAAGTCAAATGCACTGAAAAACATCAAAAGCACGTTTTGCTTTTTGTATAAAGTTCTTTAATTGCTTATCTTTAACATAGTGTAAAACACCTTTTCAGTATTGGTTTGTGTATTGTGGTTTGTAACATGTTAAAAATAAAATACTGATGTAATGATTGATGTTTTTACTGTTTATTACTTCTTTAGGAGTATTTTCTTATTCGACCCACTCCACAATTTCATATATTTATTGTAAGAGAATAACCAGTAGCAGCTAATCAAAATATACAATGTACTGCTTTTTACAATGGGAGAAAATTAATATTGAGCAGAATTAAGTTAACTTAATGTTGATTTGGCCCTCCAACACAGCTCGGGGTTCTCATGTGGCCCCTTGGGGAAATTAATTGCCCACCCCTGCTCTATCTGGATATATCGCCATATAACACATATATAACACATACATTTAGATTTCATTTAGTTATATTTTGTTTATACTAGTTTAGTTTATTTTGTTATTTAGTTTTTAGGTATTAGTATACTTTGTGTGCATTTATTCCCCCTGTCTCAACTGTTACCTTAATTTCCCTCGGGATAAATAAACACATCTTGAATCTTGAATCTTGAATAACGAAGGTGATTTTGTGTAGGAGCAGAGGTATGCCTATGTATATAATATAGGCGATTTATCTGATGGATTTTGATTATTTCAATGTACCTTTTAATTTACGTGTTAATATGTAGTGTGCAGCTGTAGATTTTCTAAAAGGGAATGCCTGTTATTCTTGTGAATATGAGTTGTCTTAAAATAAAAGGGCTTGTGACATACTTGTGGCATTGAGTTAAAACCAAATTTGTATAAAATACCGATATATATCGCGATGCAGCCTAAAAATACCGGGTTTTGGTCCGTATCGCCCAGCCCTACTTGGGACCAGTGCTTTAAATCACACACATACCCGACATTATGTGGCTCTATTCGGATGAGAGATGGAGTGTGTGTGGGGGTCAGGACCAGTGCTTTTAATCACACACATACCCAACATTATGTGGCTCTATTCGGATGAGAGATGGAGTGTGTGTGGGGGTCAGGACCAGTGCTTTTAATCATACACATACCCGACATTATTAGCCTATTCCGCCCACTTTGTGGTGGCAGTAGCTCAGTAGATAAGGACTTGGCTTTGGAGCCGCAAGGTCGCCGGTTCAAGACCCGGAAACACCACTGCCTAAGTGACTGCCTAAGTGCCCTTGAGCAAGGCACTCCCTACGCTGCTCCCCGGGCGCTGTCCTAATGACTGCCCACTGCTCAGAACACTAGGATGGGTCAAATGCAGAGAAGTACAACCCAAGGTAACATGCCTGAATGACTATAGACCTGTAGCCCTCACCTCGATTGTTAGCAAATGCTTTGAGAGGTTGGTCAAGGACTTTATTTGCTCCGTGTTACCTGCCACGCTGGACCCATGGCAATTTGCATATCGTCAAAATAGATCCACGGACGACGCAATTGCCAGTCAACATACTTTTAAGCGTTTTAGTTAAGAATAAACTACGGTGCATCAGGTGAAAGTGACTCAAGTGTCTGTGAAAGGTTAAAAATAGTCTCTAATGCTTTATTAATATGTGCCTTAAGTTGCATATGTACCACGGTGAGGACAATTGGAGGAAACTCCCTGTGCAGATGAAGAGGCCGAAGAAAGACACAGCAGTTGGATGTCAGGGGTGCACAGGTGCTCTCTCCCCACACCTGCCTGCGTGTTGGTGAACAGGGTACCCAAACAGTAACACACTGTTTATATAAAAGGCTGTTATTGAATAGCCAAACATGCCCTGCATCATGTCAGTGTTTAATCTCTGTATCTTGTGGAAACCACACCCGTTTAAACAACAGAGTCCAAGTTTTTGTTGGGCTTTTACAAAGACTAACACACTAAACTTACCTTAATTGTATGATATTTGAGATTGTTGTTGTTAATGTGCTTATCATATTGATATTGATAAGAATTTCTTTCATCTATTTGTTGGATGAATTGTCTTCAATACGGTGAAAAGTGTCACAATGGGTAGTGTTTGTAGGACCCAGAACGCAGACCAAAGACCAGTGAAGTGATAACGTGAGGCTTTATAAAAGTAAACAACCATAGAGTGATCGGGGACAGGCCAGGGGTCTGGATACCGGGAGGTCGATCAGCGGAGTACCGACAGGTAGTAGACAGGCGAGTGGTCCGGGACGGGCGAGGAGTCTGGATACCGGGACGGGGATACCGGGAAGTCGATCAGTGGGACGATTTCATCCAGAAAGTACAAAGTACGACCTAGCAAAGGTGTTAGGGAATGCCAGGGTATATATACATTCAGATGAGGTCATTAACATAATCAGCAATTGCCGACAGGTGTGTAGGTGCGCAACGAAAGCCTGCGCCTTTGCCACGCCCTCTGTCACCCACCATAACCGTGACAATTTGAATCTAATCTAATCTAATTTTGGAAACTCCCCAAAAATTCCTCAATGAATGTTTGTGTGTGCTTATAATACTACAATACTGGCCCTATTGCTAGAGTGTAATGGAATATTTTGATACATATAAAGGAGACTTCTAAGTGAAGGTGGTCAGCCTTGACAGCCATATTTTTTAAGTCAGTTTCTCTACAACTTCTAGATGGCAGCAAAACACATTGGAAAGATAATGCTTTTTTCATATGTTCTACAATGGATGAAATTAAATGGAAAATAAGTAATTATATTGTTGAGCGACTCGTAAAAAGACGGGCTTTGAAACGAAAAGCTTTAAAAGAAGCTTTGGGTGAAGTTAAAGGGGGTAGCAATAGATGGCGCCAGAGATTACTGGTTCATCATCCGACCTGCTCCGATGTGACAGTTATTGAAGAGTAGACTGTAGTCAGTGCCTCCAGTTTGTTAACCATTAGCATAACTAATATTCATATATAACATATTCATACATGATGAACACTAATCATACGTATGGAATTTGCAATTGTAACGTACTAAATCACTTGAAAAGCAGAAAACCCTAAACCTTTTAAGACATTTATTGTGTAGGCTACATTTGTATTACAGATTAACACAGATTAATTGTCTATTTTATTTCTATAAATATACTATAGCAGTTCGATACTTGGGAAACCGGTCAAAATGGTCTTGGTGAGCCACCGCAGGGCAGGCCAATTAGTTTCTAGCTTCATGAACCCATGTGAGAGCTGCCAAGTTGAGCTTGATACCTGGAGCTAGTGGTCCTGTTGTGTCTTGTGTCCCTGAGGTTAGTTAGGCCTACTTGACGGTAGGCTCAAGGATTTTCTTTATTACTCGTCCTGCACTTTTAGGCAACGTATTTGTCATACCTGATTGTCTGTATAACAACATATAATAGGTAGAGTTGTGTGGCGAGAGTGAACCATAGACTCCTCAATACGGGTTTTCACAGTGTGAGGCGCACCTCTGCTGGGGGTCTGCAGAGGGTTTCAAGGGAGGCCAGAGAAACTAATTTCCAAGAAGAGAAAGTAATCTCCCAGAAAGAGAAAGAATGAAAGACAATGTTGATTTGATTGAGTTTTTATTTGATATTGCCAGTGTCAGCAGCAACATAAGAACTTGACTTGAAAGATAGTGTTTTTATTAGATTAGAGTTTTTATTAGAATGCCTCATTGCCTTATACCATTCTTTTGGTGAAGTTAAAGGGTGTAGCAATAGATTAACCAGATTACAGGTTCATCATCCGCTCTGCTGCAGCGTGACAGTTATCGGCTAATGGACGGTATTCAGTGCCTCCAGCTCTGATCAAATCTGCAATATTCTTGGTCCCTCCGAAATCTCTGGTTTTCTCAATCTAAGCAAAAAATGTCAGATATGTTTAGATTATTTTTATATATATCATATTTTAATATATAATAATATATAGTAATAATAATAAATAATACACAGTATATTGTTTATGAAATTGTTTGTGAATATAACGTTAATAAAATTGCATTGATGCTGCAAATCACTTTTTGGAGGTATATCCAACTCATGGACACTGAATAAAGAACTACTTTTTGCGCTACTAACCCGCCATCCAGGCTTCATGTGTCTAGCGTCCACCACCACGGTCTCAGAACTGGCCCCAAAATTAGATCCCTTATGGAGCAACCATGTTGCGCCGTCACTCAACGTCACCCTGAAGAAGGAAACTGTATTAAAACTTCCACCCTTGTTTCATGAATCTGTATCACACATTCTGAATATTTATCTAATTTAAAGAAGCATACAATAATTATGGGATCCAACATTAAGTTTATGGATTTGTCCCAGTGTACACAGTGCACACAGCAAATATAATGTAGTCAGGTCCAAAGAACACATTTTGCAATGTTATTGACCTGTAATAGGACAGAACTAGCCAAAACGGCTAAAGTGCACAACTTTTTAGAGGAAAGTTTATTCAATGCATCTGAAAACTAATACCAAAGATCATGGTCTATTATCAATCTGTTATCAATATTATACAGGTTGTTTTGACTGAAGGTTGAGGTTGATTGAGTTCTATGTGCTTGAGATGAGTGTGACTAACCTCACCCTACATTGAAACCATGAAATCGTCTGCTCATCTTCTCGGCGAGATAAACCGGAGAGTTATACAGTCTGGTCAGGTCTGACCTACTCAAGCGATCATCTTCGTTGGAGCTGAGGGACTCTGCAAGACCAAAACAACAACAGCAGATGCATTGTTCAAACTACACAGCTAGACTTAATAGCATTTGCCAATAATACACTAATACATGAATAGCCTTTTATTAAATACACCAAAAATCATCATCTGCATCATGCCAGTGTATACTTTTATATCTATATATTGTGTGAACCACACATAGGACCATAAACCAACACCAACAACATACAGCGCAAGTACAAGACATCTTGTAAATAAACCACTTACCCCAGAATGAAGACTCCCCAACAAGGATCATCTCTGCCATAAGAGCGGCCACGATCAAAGTTTTAACAGAATACATAATTTCTCTGGTCTCACTTCGACTCTCACAGCCTTCTGACAACGACAAGTCGATCCTCTATAAATAAGTTGTTCACCCGCCAATCAGGGAGCATCCTGGATCCTGAACATCCAATCAGAAGCCTACTTTCTTTCTCCCTTCCCAAAACAAACACAAATGGATAAAAACAGATTTCAACAGGTGTGTGTGTGCGCCGCCAGCACACGTTGCTTGGCCACGCCCCCTGCCAACCACCGTAACCGTGACACGGTATTTAGTTTTGATAAAAGGGTTAAATTAGTAGCATAACATACAAATGCTGTATACATGTACGAGAGTATGAATGACACGTAGACTCATTTAATGAATGTATGTATATCAGTTACCTGTGTACTAATGTATGCCTTTATTTCTGTATTGTATTTATAGTTTAACAACGAGAATCTATCAGTAAATCATTGTTCATTATGAACCTTTTTTCTATTACCGTATTGACCCGAATAGACGGGTTTTTTTTCCTAGAAAAAAATCTGAAAAAGAGGGGTCGTCTTATAATCGGGGTTAAGACTTTTCGATGTAATTGCACATGTAATTGTCACAACAACAGATTGCGCCAAACGAGTGTTCCGAGACACCGCGCGACACTTAAAGTAACTTAAAGTCTTAAAGTAACAGTACATAGCAACAGTTGCCTGGAGAGATGGAAATGGAGAGACACAGCGACCAACTTGAAAAAAGTGGCTCAAAAGTAGGGCAAGTTAATAAACAATTTTAAGATAATGGTGATAAACGAAGCAGAGACATCAAACAACTGTCGAGCAGCAAAGAAGTATGGTGTAACTGAGTGTAACGTTAGAAGATGGCGAGCCCAACAAGACCGTCTTAGAAATGTTAACAGTCAGAGGAAAGCCTTCCGTGGTCCGCAAAGGGGCCGCTTCCCGGAGGTTGACAGGAGGGTGTTTGAATATGTGAGTGAAAAACGTAATGAAGGTATGCCAATTACCAGAGCTGTCAAACAGCTGAAAGCCTTGGAAATCGCCAAAGAGCTCAACATACCACCCACCGAGTTCAAAGCTAGCATGGGCTGGTGTAGAAGACTGATGTCGCGTAACGGGCTGTCATTGCGACGCAGGACAAGCCTTGCCCAGCGCCTGCCCTCAGACTTCAGAGAGAAGCCACTGTCTTATCAGCGATATGTGATAAAGTTAAGGAAGAAGCACTCATACCCTTGATCAGATGGGCAATGCTGATCAAACGCCTGTGTATTTTGACATGCCAACATCTGTCACTGTGCATAAGAAAGGTGACAAATCAGTGATTGTGAAGTCTACTGGAAACGAGAAGAGTAACTGTCATGTTAACATGCCTCGCAGATGGGACAAAACTTCCCCTGTATGTGGTTTTAAAATGCAAGACCTAAAGAGGCAGTGCCAGCTGGCATTATCGTACATGCCCAGACAAAGGGCTGGATGGAGACGGAGCTTGTGGTGGACTGGCTCAAGGTTGTGTAGGGCAAACGGCGTGGGGGACTCAGAAAGAAGAGGAATATATTGATTCTGGATGCTTTCCGTGGACACTTGACTGAGCCAGTCAAAAAGCAAGTGAAAGAGTTGAATGGTGACCTAGTGATCATACCGGGCGGAATGGCAAGCCAGCTGCAGGTGTTGGATGTGGTCGTTAACAAACCATTCAAGGTTAATCTGCACAAGAGATCCACAGAGTGGCTCCTGGCTGGTAATCACGCACTGACACCATCTGGAAAAATCCAAAAGCCTGCAGTACGTTTGCTCTGTGAATGGATCTTGCAAGCATGGGCTGACGTTTCCCCTCCCCTTCTCCATCATTAACGGGTTTAAGAAATGCTGCGTATCAAATGCCATGGATGGCAGCGAGGATGACGTGATGTGGGAGGAGACGGGGGAAGCAGACAACGTGAGTGACGATAGCGGGAGTGAGAGGAACAACCCAGCGATGTAGAAGACGAGCTGAATGAGAAGACGTTTGTGATGTGACGAATAGACTGATGTTCTGAAATGTTTCATTGCTCTACTGTTTTATTGCACTACCGTTTTATTGCACTACTATTTTATTGCACTACCGTTTTATTGCACTACTGTTTCATTGCAATCTATCTAGCCTGTTTTGTTTTTGTTTGCTAAGTTAGGCAAATTTGAACACAATTATTTTCTTTATTAAAAAAAGATCTTCAAAAAGGTATTTTTACAAAAATGAGTCTTGAAAAAGAGGGGTCGTCTTATAATCGGGGTTGTCTTATATTCGAGTCTATACGGTATTATTAAATGCGTTTTTTTTGTCACCCAGCCATCATGTCTTTCTCAAAAGCTGTTGTTGAGCACAGGGGAACCCCGACGTGTCTTATATGCACAGAGAAAGTTGCGGTGCACAAGGAATACAACATCAAACGTCATTACTCAACTAGACATGCTGAGAAGTATGCAAAACACCAGGGAGATGAGAGAGAGGACCGGGTCGCCAATCTTAAAACGTCTACTGAGGCAACAAGCAAGCAAAATCAAAGAGAGTAATGCGGCAGTCGAAGCTAGCTACGTGGTGAGTGAGATGATTGCTAAGGCGGGAAAGCCATTCAAAGACGGCGAGTTAATTAAAAAGTGCATGTTACAGGCTGCAAGTATAGTCTGTCCGGAAAATAAGGGTCAGTTAAGCAACATCAGCCTTTCAGCCAACACAGTGGCAGAGCGCATGTCTGACCTGTCAGGTAACAACTGCATGAGAAAGACAAACATTTCCGTGCATACTCAGTCGCTCTTGATGAGAGCACAGACATCACTGACACTGCGCAGCTCGCAATGTATGTCCGCGGTGTTGACGACAATTTTGAAGTGATGGAGGAGTTGCTCACAGTGATTCCAATGCATGGCCAGACCACCGCTCAGGAAATATTCCGCCAGCTGTGTGATGCCATTGTGGATGCTGGTTTACCATGGAAGAGGTTTGCTGGAATAACAACCGACGGAGCTCTATCAATGACAGGGAGGAGAAATGGACTGGTGGCACTTGTTCGAAGAAAACTGGGAGAGGAGGGTGTGGAGGAGGCCATTGCTCTGCACTGCATTATCCATCAGCAGGCCCTTTGCAGCAAATACCTGAAGTTTGACGATGCGATGTCTGTCGTTGTGAAATGCATCAACCATATCAGATCCAGGGGCTTAAAGCAAACTTCTTGAAGAGGTTTTGAGTTGAGAGCAGAAGTGAAAGCCTTCATGGAGAAGGATGGGATGGCTGTTCCTGTGCTAAGTGATCCCAAATGACTCATGGACTTAGCTTTTCTTGTTGACATCACACAGGAGCTGAATGTACTGAACAAGAAATGACAAGGCCAGGGGCAGCTTGTCAGTGCTGCCTATGACAACGTCAGAGCATTCTCCACAAAACTTGTGTTATGGAAAGCCCAGCTCTCAGACAAACCTCTGCCATTTCCCAGCATGCCAGGCACTCATGGATGTGGGCACACCATTCAGTGGTGAGAAGTATGCTGATGCCATTGTAAAGCTACAGGAGGAATTTGATCACAGGTTTGCAGACTTCAGGACACACAGAGCCAATTTTCAAATGTTTGCTGACCCCTTCTCCTTCGATGTGCAAGATGCCCTCCTGTGCTTCAAATGGAGCTCATTGACCTCCAGTGCAATTCTGAACTCAAAGCCAAGTTCAGGGAGGTGAGTGGAAAAGCAGACAAGCTTGGACAATTTTTGAGAGAATTGCCCCCCCACCTTCCCTGAGCTTTCCAGGATGTTCAAGCAGACCATGCGCCTTTTGGGAGCACATATCTGTGTGAAAAGCTCTTCTCCACCATGAACTATATAATAAGTCAAAGTACAGATCCAAACTTACTGATGAGCATCTTCAAGCCATACTGAGGGTCTCAATTGCTTCCTCCCTCAAGCCAAATGTGACTCAGTTGTGTAAGAGGAAGCGCTGCCAGGTCTCTGGCAGCAAGGAGTAGGCAAGAGAAGCCTATGTTCTGAAGAACCGTTCATGTTCTGAACGGTTATTAATAAAGATTGAGAAGATTGGATCAGTTGTACTTTTTTTTTGAATACTTGAAACCCTTTTTTGTGGAATATTTGATGCGGCCCAGCCTCACCCAGACTCTACCTCCAGCGGCCCCCAGGTCAATTGAGTTTGAGACCCCTGGTCTAGGAGCATGGTTCAGTAACAATAACTGTTCTACTCATAATAACCTACTTTTCCATGAAGCAGAGGGTATATTTTTAATTGTTTTCTCTTTCTTCTTAGATTCCACTTCTTGATTCATGGCCAGTGGTGTTGACACAGCCAATGCTCCTGTGTGGCAGGCGGTGTTGTGTGCAATCACATAGTGGCATTGCTGTTCCAAACAGTTGTGCAACGATTACACATGGATCCACAAGTGCAAAGATCAATGAGAGAAATAGATGACCATTTATTTTTCTACATATACATGCCAAGATACCTGTCTTTGAGAAATGAACACAAGCAAAACCCAGGTTCTTCAATGAAAGATTGGAATGACAAAATGTTATAAAATATTTGATTACATTTATTTTAAAAATATTTTATTTTCAATTATGTTTTTTAGCCAATATGTTACAATAGTTCAATAATGATGTATGTACAATATGTTACAATGTTAATTTTTACAAATCTATACAAATTACTTTACATTCAACAGTTTGCTTACATTGATAATGTTTGTGTACATAAGATTTACAGAATGTTTAACAAAATGATCTGCCACTGGAATAAACAAAATTCACTAAATTGAATTACAAAAACCTGGTGTTGAACCAATACTTTACTTAACCCATGCCTTAACTAATGCCTTGTTTTGGTAGTTTGACAACAGGCATGCCACTGTAAACGTCTGCCAATAAGCCCTTTCATGGTGCAGTGAGATTTGTTTGTGTAGTACATCTCACTTTGCAGGTGTGGTAAAGATGGTGTCTGACACTTGAGCTCAGTGCAGTCCAAGATGACCTGGGTGTCTGGGAAATCTCAGAATTCCTCAGGGAGGTAAGCTTGCACTTCTGCAGGTGTGAGCCAGATGCATTGAGACCCCAGTGCAGTGGCTAGAAAACGTGTCCATGTTGCAATAATGCAGCTCACTGGACTGGTGTACTACAAAGCAGCATAACCTACCGTTGATATAGGCTCTTGGCTCTGGAGACCCGAACCATTTAGTCAATTGAAGGCTCAATCAAACCCAAAAACGCCATCAGGTGGTCATAGCTTGGAAATGTATTTACAAAAATACATATACATCATGTCAGTAATTAATTAACAAAGTAAATACAATTATACACGGTCACCAAAATAATGTTATCTGTAACAACTAAGCCAATGTCCCTATTGCTAGAGTGTAACGGAATATTTAGATACATATAAAGGAGACTTCTAAGGGGAGGTGGTCAGCCTTGACAGCCATATTTTTTAAGTCAGTTTCTCTACAACTTCTAGATGGCAGCAAAATACATTGAAGGAAAATACAACTTTGATTTAATTTCTGTATTTATTTTAAATTGCCAGCAGTAAAATAACAACTTTGCTGGAAAGATAATGCTTTTTTCAGATGTTCTAGAATGGATGAAATTAAATGGAAAATAAGTAATAATATTGTTGAGCGACTCGTAAAAAGACGGGCTTTGAAACGAAAAGCTTTAAAATAAGCTTTTGGTGAAGTTAAAGGGGGTAGCAATAGATGGCGCCAGAGATTACTGGTTCATCATCCGACCTGCTCCGATGTGACAGTTATTGAAGAGTAGACTGTATTCAGTGCCTCCAGCTCTGACAAAATCCAATCCAATTAGTTATGCTACTTAACCATTAGCATAACTAATATTCATAAATAACATATTCATACATGATGAACACTAATCATACGTATGGAATTTGCAATTGTAACATACTAAATCACTTAAAAAGCAGAAAACCCTAAACGTTTTAAGACATTTATTGTGTAGGCTACACAATTTTACTTTTTGTGCTTTGGTAATGTACGTGTTTTAATTCAATCAAATTCAATAGAATAACAAATGTTCTGCTGCAGTCCTTGTGCTCGTAGTTTGGTGGTTTGTGACGTGGAGGTAGGATCTGTGAGAGGCGTGCCTCTCCCTCACCCTTCCTGGGTGAAGAGCGTTGCCCGGGTCCATCTGAAGCGGTGGAGGAGAATGGACCAGCGCTGCACTGAAGGCGCGGTCAGAAGGCACTGAACAAGATGGGGTACTGTCTTATAGCCACTACTAGTACACTACTAACATGGTACTCTAGCAGGGTCTTACACAGTAACACAGATGAGCTGTCTATTTTATTTCTATAAATATACTATAGCAGTTCGATACTTGGGAAACCGGTCAAAATGATCTTGGTGAGCCACCGCAGGGCAGGCCAATTAGTTTCTAGCTTCATGAACCCATGTGAGAGCTGCCAAGTTGAGCTTGATACCTGGAGCTAGTGGTCCTGTTGTGTCTTGTGTCCCTGAGGTTAGTTAGGCCTACTTGATGGTAGGCTCAAGGATTTTCTTTATTACTCGTCCTGCACTTTTAGGCAACGTATTTGTCATACCTGATTGTCTGTGTAACAACATATAATAGGTAGAGTTGTGTGGCGAGAGTGAACCATAGACTCCTTAATACGGGTTTTCACAGTGTGAGGCGCACCTCTGCTGGGGGTCTGCAGAGGGTTTCAAGGGAGGCCAGAGAAACTACTTTCCAAGAAGAGAAAGTAATCTCCCAGAAAGAGAAAGAATGAAAAGACAACGTTGATTTGATTGAGTTTTTATTTGATATTGCCAGTGTCAGCAGCAACATAAGAACTTGACTTGAAAGATAGTGTTTTTATTAGATGTCCGAGAATGCCTCATTGCCTTATACCATGCTTTTGGTGAAGTTAAAGAGTGTAGCAATAGATGACGCAAGAGATTACTGGTTCATCATCCGACCTGCTCCAAAGTGACAGTTATTGAAGAATAGACTGTAGTCAGTGCCTCCAGCTCTGACAAAATCTCCGATTCTCTTGGTCCCTCCGAAATTTTTGGTTTCCACAATCTAGGCAAAAAATATCAGATATGTTTAGATTATTTTAATATATAATATTTTAATATATAATAATATATAGTAATAATAATAAATAATACACAGTATATTGTTTGTCAAATGTGAACACTGAAACCTTCACAGGTACATCTAAATAAATTGC
Organism: Muraenolepis orangiensis; assembly: GCA_027704905.1. Lineage (NCBI taxonomy): Eukaryota > Metazoa > Chordata > Actinopteri > Gadiformes > Muraenolepididae > Muraenolepis > Muraenolepis orangiensis. The sequence goes on along the minus strand of CM051008.1, from coordinate 4,980,935 downwards.
ATTGATGCTGCAAATCACTTTTTGGAGGTACATCCAACCCATGGACACTGAATAAAGAACTATTTTTTGCGCTACTAACCCGCCAGCTAGGGCTCATGTGTCTAGCGTCCACCGCCACGGTCTGAGAACTGTTCCCAAAACGATCTCCCTTATGGACCAACCATGTTGAGCCGTCACTCAACGTCACCCTGAAGAAGGAAACTGTATTAAAACTTCCACCATTTTCATGAATCTGTATCACACATTCTGAATATTTATCTAATTTAAAGAAGCATACAATAATTATGGGATCCAACATTAAGTTTATGGATTTGTCCAATTGTACACAGTGCAGACAGCAAATATAATCAGGTCCAAAGAACGCATTTTGCAATGTTATTGACCTGTATTAGGACAGAACTAGCCAAAACGGCTAAAGTGCACAACTTTTTAGAGGAAAGTTTATTCAATGCATCTGAAAACTAATACCAAAGATCATGGTCTAACAATTAATAGTTATCAATATTATACAGGTTGTTTTGACTGAAGGATGAGGTTGATTAAGTTCTAGGAATGTGCTTGAGATGAGCGTGACTAACCTCACTCCGGAGTGGCTGAGGGGCCCTATCATGACATCCATGCTCCCCAGTGGTCTCTTCATCCTCTCAGCGAGATAAACCGGAGAGTTATACAGTCTGGTCAGGTCTGACATACTGGAGAGATCATAGTTGTACGAGCTGGTGTCCTCTGCAGGACCAATAAAGGACCAAAACTCTGCAGGACCAAAACAACAGCAGATGCATTGTTCAAACTACACAGCTAGACTTAATAGCATTTGCCAATAACACACTAATACATGAATAGCCTTTTATTAAATACACCAAAAATCATCATCTGCATCATGCCAGTGTTTACTTTTATATCTATATCTTGTGTGAACCACACATAGGACCATACACCAACACCAACAACATACAGCGCAAGTACAAGACAATAAATTAATTGTAAATAAACCACTTACCCCCGAATGAAGACTCCCCAACAAGGATCATCTCTGCCATAAGAGCGGCCACGATCAAAGTTTTAACAGAATACATAATTTCTCTGGTCTCACTTCGACACTCACAGCCTTCTGACAACGACAAGTCGATCCTCTATAAATAAGTTGTTCACCCGCCAATCAGGGAGCATCCTGGATTCTGAACATCCAATCAGAAGCCTACTTTCTTTCTCCCTTCCCAAAACAAACACAAATGGATAAAAACAGACTTCCAGATTGCTCAATAGCCCATTGCTCAATATACACCGCAAAATGTTAAATAACAATGTATTGTCTGTTATCCATCAGCATAACTAATACTCATAACTAACACATTCATACATGATGAACACTAATCATACATACGGAATTTGCAAATGTAACATTCTAAATCACTTAAAAAGCAGAAAACCCTAAACCTTTTAAGACATTTATTGTGTAGGCTACATTTGTCCCTGAGTTTAGTTAGGCTCACTGATTTTCTTTATTACTCGTCCTGCACTTTTAGGCAACGTATTTGTCATACCTGATTGTCTGTGTAACAACATATAATAGGTAGAGTTGTGTGGCGAGAGTGAACCATAGACTCCTTAATACGGGTTTTCACAGTGAGGCGCACCTCTGCTGGGGGTCTGCAGAGGGTTTCAAGGGAGGCCAGAGAAACTACTTCCCAAGAAGAGAAAGTAACCCAGGTAGCAAACTAATGTGTATAACACATTGTTTTCCAGTGTTGCTTTGGTCATAGGAACGTTCAGAATTCGGCCAGAATAACATTAGTTTTAGGTTAAAGTGTAGGTTCCCCATTACGCTTTAAACATGTTGGAAATTGGTTCAGAATAGGTGTCAAACACGTTTCGTACACGTTGTGAAAAGGTGTAAAACACAACGTTTGAGAAACATGTATACATACAGGAAGGCCTATGCTTTATAAGAGCATAGGCCTTATGAGCAGGCCTATTTTACAATCTCAACAGAAACCAAGCAGAAGGTATGAATCATTTCAAATCACCATATTTTATTAAAACAATAAGAGTGTCTGGCTTGGGCTTGGGCTTGAGGGCGTGGCAGGTGGCGCTCCTCAGGTGGGCTGGGGGTGGGTTTCCTCAGGTGGGCTCCTCAGGTGGGCTGGGGGTGGGCTCCTCAGGTGGGCTGGGGGTGGGCTCCTCAGGTGGGCTGGGGGTGGACTCCTCAGGTGGGTGGGGGTGGACTCCTCAGGTGGGCTGGGGGTGGACTCCTCAGGTGGGCTGGGGGTGGGCTGTCACGGTTTACGGTGGTTGACAGGGGGCGTGGCCAGGCCGCATGCACTGGAGGCGCACACACACGCACCTGCCAACCATTACCGTGGCTGATTGCCAATCATCTCACCTGGGGGCTATTTATACCGCGGCGGCAGTTTGAGACGTCGCTGGTTGGTACTGTGTTTAACCTGTACGCTACCAGTCCCCAGGTGACATTCATCCCTGGTTCTGTTCCTCCTGCAACGGACTATCGGAGAGATAGCCCGCCCGTCTGCTGTTCCAGCCCCTCATCGGTCCCGGAGTTCCGCTCGCCTACTACCTGTCGGCACGACGCACCTCGACCACCCGGTAACCCGACCCATCGCCTGTCCCCAACGATCCATTCGCCTACTACCTATCGGTACGACGCACCTCGACCTCCCGGTACCAGATCCATCGTTTGTCTTGGAGGTTACATGCGCTTGTGTTCTGTGCCAAATAAAACCCCTGTTCTCTCCTCTTTGGTCTCTGTCTGCATTCGGGGTCCTACCTAACCACTCTCTTGTGACAAAAATATCTAAATAGTGTGGTGACACAAATTCACAGAATACCGTGAGGAGGTAAATCTCATTTAACCAATCACCAATCCTCTGTATGTCTTTTCAGCATTAGGAGAAACGCTGCTATTTTGCCTGCATGCTGCTTTGCCTTCATGTTGTTGTGCCGTTGTTAAATGGGCTACATGCACTATAGTAGTGTGTCGTTCGTGAACAAACAGGTCTTAACGAACGGGTATTTTCAGTGAACGAGAATGACTTGTTCATTCCCATATTCCATCTCGTTCGTTCGTTCACTTCGTTGTTGTTTTTTAAAGTGCCTCGCGGGCAGGATTGCTCCGCGGCGGAATGATTTGACTGTGAGTGGACTTGGAGCACTAGGGAGGGCTGTAGCCCAAAGAGTGACATTAGGCTTTCTTATTGGTCCAGCTAGGCATCTGAGTCATCAAGGAGGCGGGATAACTGTTCTGAATCCACCACTCTCGTTCGTCATCCTTTTAGGTGAACCAATCAGCGAGACTCGTTCACTGAACGACCGACAAGAGACTCGTTCACTGAACGACCGACAAGAGACTCGTTCATTGAACGACTGACAAGAGAATGGGCTATATGCACTAAGCTGTGTGAAGGACTTCCGGCTTCAAATTAAACGAGTAAACCTCTTCCGGTATATTTGTTTACTTCCAACTAGCAAAGCTACAGCTCCTGAGATTTTATTTCGCCATGAATTCTCATAAAATTCGTTTTCAAAAATAAATACTCCGAACATTGTGTTCCGCTTTGTTTGGCATAATCGAAATGTAACAGTATTTAGTTTCCATGGCTTTCCAACCCATCCCGACCTGAGAAGAACCCGATGCGGACATCTGATTCTATACCAGGTAACGTTAGACTGAAGTTGTGCTATTCAGCAAAGTGTTTGACATCGACCAAAGTAAATGTGGCGGGGTGGTCGTTTTCTAAAGGCAGAGCCACCCAAATACCAAAATGCCTGACAACGCCACCTGGGGAGTTTCGCCCCAGGAGATATTTAATTTACACCTCAGAACTAAGGCTCTACAAGTTCGTGACTGACACAAGACAGAGACGTGGTTCAATTTATAAGGAAACAGTTTAACAGTTTATTTCATTATATCAATCACATGGATTTGTTCATTCTTGATAAAAACACTTTATATAACAAATGACTAAAATCAATGAGGGGAAAAGGGGAGTGGGCAGATGCCAGCCAGGGGGAGGCAGTCTAACAGGGCTGTGTCCCCCTTACCCACCACCGGTGCTCACTGCAAACTAAAACTCACTGCAAATCAAAACTCATTACAAACTGTGTCCCAGTGCTCCTACCACTACAAGTCGTGAAGGGAATTAGACTGTGCCTAGCCTCCACCACTAGCTGGCTCCAACTCCACTACAAGGGGCAACGAAACAACAAATGAGTATAAAGCAGAAGAAACAATTATCCAGTTGGTCCAGACAAGCAAACAGTAAAATACACTAAAATCCTAAATATAAGACCGCAAAACCTAACTATAGCAAAACAGCAGCTGATACCACCTAATAGGGAAACACATTGTACATTAGATTACAATACAAAAGTATACATTTAAATCTTTTAACTTAGGTAATTATAAACTTACCACTACTCAGTATGATTAATACTAAGGTACTAAGGAACAACACACATCCCTCCAGGTTAACAGGACTTCAGGCATCACATTTGGCCAAAGGAACACCAGGTGGACCAGGATACAAGCTGACAGTAGGCTAATACAAATGAATGTAGTTCAGTGCTAATATAAGATGCACATGAGTAATATTAAGCTGTTGATCAAACATGACATCCAGTTTCTGACAACTTACCTACCCTTAAGGTGACCATGTGGCAACAGGCAGACAGCAAACGAAACAAAGGCTGCCATGATGCCACAGGTGCCTTAAATACCCCTGAGTTAATTAGGGGTTGGCTCTGGGGAGGAGTTGACCTACTTTAGGTGATGGTGAGTTCAGGGCCTATAGATGAGTGTGGGACAGTTACCTGAACCCAGTGTTCCTGCTACAATCCACCCCCGCTCTTTCAATCATCGACCCGACGATTAACTCATTGCCAAGGTCTGAAAACAGCAGCCTCAGCTACGGGTACCTGGGAGGCAGCAACTCCGATCGCTTTGCTTCCAACTGTCTGGGGGAGATGGTGAAGGTTTGGATGTTTGCCTGCAGTGGCACGACTGGTTCTTCTTAATGCCCTTTCATACACTCCTGACTGGTTGTCGGTCCGAGGAGATGGATGTCTAACCAGTGATTGGCCTCCTGAGGTTCTAGACATGCCAGAGGTACTTGGGAGTGATGTAGTGTCAACCGGTGGGCACTGGGAATTCACAACGGGCACATGAATGTTGGTGTATTGTGGCCTTACCACACAGAAGTCACCATCCAGCGAGTCTTCGTCACCCACCGTGGGTTCTATGTCTTCTTGGGCATAGGCCCCATCGGCTTCGTTAGTGTGTGCTTGTCCATAGTGGCCTTTGAGAAGTGAGCTATGAACATTCCTTGCCTTACTGGGATCATCCACTGGCGCAACTGTACACAGATCCTCCTTCTTTGGGGGCTTTCAGGACCTGATACAACACCGATTTCCACACATCTTGGATTTTGTTGCGGCCACGCAGTCCAACATTCCTGAGATACACCATTTGGCCTTCGTGTAGGGGAGCATCCTTCACTTTTTGGTCATGGGGTGCCTTTCGTCGACTGGCAGCGGCTTGCAGGTGTCTGGTAGCCTCCCCAAATGCCACCTGAAGCCTAGTCTGTTGCTCCACAATCCAGTCGTGGGCACTGCCTTCTTCTGAGTCTCGGTTCTTCCCTAGGAGGAAGTCAACAGGTAAAAGGGGATCTTGTCCGAACATCAAAAAGAAAGGTGACTCACCAGTAGACTGATGTGCTGTGGTATTGTATGAAAAGGTTAATTGAGGCAGATAGGATGACCAATCCCTTTTCTTAGTGGTGGGAAGGGTGCGCAGGAGGTTATGTAAGGTTCGATTGAATCTTTCGCATTGGCCATTCCCAGCAGGGTGGTATGGGGTAGTGCGGGACTTTTGAATGCCATATAAACTACACAGCTGTTGGATCAGTGCACTCTCGAAATTTCTCCCCTGGTCCGAGTGGATTCGACCGGGGACACCAAATTTGCAGAACCACTCATTTACCAACACTGTAGCCACAGTGGATGCCCGTTGATCGTGGGTGGGGATGGCCTGGGTATACTTCGAGAAGACATCCATCATCACAATCACATTCTCCATCCCGTTCTTGGATGGCTCCAGTATTGTGAAATCCATAGCCAGAATTTGGTTTGGGCGTGCAGCAAGGAGGTGGCCCATGTACGTCCGGGTCAAGGGCTGGGTGTCCTTAGCTACCTGGCACCTTTCACACTCTTGGCACCAGCGCTTCACATCTTGCTGCATGCCTGGCCAGTAACACCTCCGCCAAACCAAGTTGACAGTCCGTTCCACACCCTGATGTCCATGTTCATGGTGCAGCTGATGCAAAACCTGACTCTTCAATGACAAGGGCAGAACCAGCTGAAGAACTTCATCACCATCGGGGGAGAAGATTTTGCGATGCAGCACCCCATCTTGCTCCACAATCCGATCCCACTGCCGGATCAGTGCAAGGGATTCCTTTGACAGCTGACGACGTTCAGCAGCATCTGGCCCCTTCTTTCTGGTCCAGAACACCAGAAACTCCTGTATGGTGGAATCAGCTTCCTGTAGGACACGGAGATTGTAGGGGGTGTGACATGGAAATACAGAAATGGTGTTTTGCTTTACCTCAGGTGTTGGAATCACAAAGTGCTGTATGGACTCAGGAACTCGAGTGCCGGGAGCCAAATGGTCAGCGGCAGATGTACTAGGTGGGTGTTGCCGAGAGAGCGCATCAGCATTGCCATTACTCTTTCCAGGCCTGTACTTGATTACATAGTCAAAGTTAGCAAGTTCAGAAGCCCAGCGCTGCTCCACAGCACCTAACTTTGCTGTTGAAAGGTGACTGAGAGGGTTGTTATCAGTGTATACAACACATTTCTGCCCTAACAGGTACTCTCTGAACTTTTCTGACATGGCCCATTTAAGGGCCAAGAACTCCAGCTTCATGGAGCTATAATTGTTCATATTACGCTCTGATGGCCTAAGGCCTCGGCTGGCATATGCTACCGGTCTGATCTTACCATCTTGTTCCTGAGAAAGGACTGCTCCCAGTCCACTGTGGCTCGCATCCACTTCCAGAACAAAGGGCAGAGAAAAGTTAGCATAGGCCAGCACGGGCGCTTCAACCAGTTTACGCTTTAGGCGTTCGAAACTCTGCTCATGCTCCTCAGTCCACATTGCTGTCAAATCCTTGTTAGATGCCCTCCGAGTCTTGGTACCTCCCAATTCAGCAGTCAGCCGATGCAGGGGGGCTGCCAGCTTTGCAAAGCTGTCCACAAACCGTCGGTAGTAGCTAGCGAAGCCAAGGAATGACCGCAACTCAGTTACTTTGGTGGGACGTGGCCACTTTGATACTGCATCGATCTTGCGAGGGTCAGTAGCCACACCCTCTTTGGAGATAACATGTCCCAAGTAGTCAACTTCCTCTCTGAAGAAGCAACACTTCTCCAGCTTAGCCTTGAGGTTCTCCTGCTTCAGCCGTTCCAACACAGCACCCAGACGCTCCATATGTTGGGCTACAGTGGATGAGAAAACAACAATATCATCTAGGTATAGTAACAGAGACTGACAATGTTGGGCCCCAAATATTCTCTCCATTAGCCTTTGGAAGGTACTTGGGGCATTGCAAAGCCCAAAAGGCATCCTGTTCCACTCAAAAAGGCCAAATGGGGTACAGAAGGCCGTTTTCATCTTATCCTTTTCTGTGACAGGGACTTGATGATACCCACTAGCCAGGTCCAGTGTGGAGAACCAACGGGCCCCCGAGAGTGCGTCTAGGGATTCCTCAATCCGTGGCAAAGGGAAGGCATCTTTTCGGGTCTTGCTGTTCAGCAGCCGGTAATCGACGCACATCCGAAGAGTGCCATCTTTCTTTTTGACCAGGAAAATAGGCGATGTGAAAGGGCTACTGCTCTCCCTGATCACCCGTGACTCAAGAAGCTGGTGAATGTGGGCTTTAACCGTGTCATACTCTGAGGGCGGAATACGTCTGTACCTCTGGCGTATTGGTATTTCATCGAGCACTGGAATGTCATGTGAGATCAGATTTGTGCAGCCTAAATCTCCCTCATGAGCTGAAAATACTTCACCACATGGGCATGGCTCAAAGTACCTATCATGGTGCGTGGGTAGAGGACAACATCATTAACCCCGACATTGACTATAGGGATATAGACTGTACCTCGTGTCATTTGGACCAGGGCTGGAGAAGCTAGCAACCCAGCAGGCAAGCCAACACTCAGGGGTTCAAACAAGCCATCGTTACCTGCATGATGCTGGGAGCAAGTCGCTGCAACCAGCTTCATAGTTCCACCAGGGACTCTGAAAACTCTCCTGCCCTTGACTTTTACTCTACTCGAGTGATCAGAGGGCCCATTGACTTGAGCTTGGTGACACTTTTGAAAGGCTTGTTGAAGCTGGCTGGGGGCCTGTGAGACAGAGGGCAAATCAAAAAGAGCAGAGCCATGCAGTGAAAATAACTCCCTGTAACATTTTTTAAGGATGTTCATGCCTATAACACATGGGGCAGATGATGCCTGACCAGTGGGGTCTTTAACAACCAGCCCACCACGCTTTGTAATTACCTTATCACAAAGCTCAACATCAAGTTCAAGGTAGCCAATATAAGGTATATCCAGCCCATTAGCAGCCTTAAGCCGGAGCCAATTACATGACCGAAGTTTCTCTTCTCCCCATGGCTCAATGTTCTTGACATAAAAACTCTCCGTTATGGTGCTCACCATTGAACCTGTATCAACCAAACATGGAACTGTTACCCCTCCCATAATTATGGTTAAATGTGGACAAGCTGCTATCAATTCCTCAGAGTCAGGGTTCTCAGAAGCTGTCTCAGAGCCATCAAGGCCCCCACCTGAACTTTGGCTCAGTGGTTCAGGGGGTGAAAGTTTCCCAATTGCTGATTCTGGTGAGGCGGCCTATCACCACGAATCATCGGGGTAGTACGAGAAGATGGCTGAGGTGGTGCATACACTCTCTCACCATCACATTCCCTCGCAAAGTGACCAGGTTTACAACACCTCCTACAAATGATAGGCTGCTTTTCCTGATGAAAAGACTGTCTAGGGACATTCTGGAGTGCAATAAGACTGCCACTAAGCTGATTCAGCTGCTCCTGTTGCTGTTTTAACATGTCCTTTAACTCGGCCAACTCAACCCTCAAGTCTTGGTTACCTGACCCAGAATGAGGGCCTCCCGCCATAGCAAACTGGAAACTGGTAGCAGATGGGACAGAGTGGCTCCTTTCCCTGACACCCCCTGGCATTCCCTCCCGCTCCCACCGAATAGCCTCACTTCGGACCTCAAGCAAGGTGGCATTAGGGTGGCGTCGGACGAGCTGCTTTGATTCCCTGCGTAGAGAACAATCACATACATGTTCAACGAATTGGTCGCGCAGCAAAACATGGGAATTAGGTAGGCCATTAGGAGCATTAGTCACAACCCTGTCCATCAAACACATCAAGGCATGGGAAAATTGTCTCACCCTCATTTTGCTTTCTGGAGAAAAACTCTTCCTGCAAAGAAATGTAGGATTTGGAACACCCATATAACTCCTGCAATATGGCTATAATTTGGTCGGGGTCCTCCCTTTCCTCTCTAGGTCTGTATTTAATTTCCTCCCTTGCCTCACCCTCCAAATGATCATATAGAAATAGTGCTCGATCAGCCCTAGACAAGTGGCGAGCCCGCATACACCCTTCAACATCCTCCACCCACTCTGCTATGCTTATACCAGTCCGACCTCTAAACATTGGGCATCTTCTGTCTCTGGGGACATAAACCAACCGCTCAATTACTGGAGCACGGTTGGTGGGTTGGTGAACAGCAGAGTCAATGGATGAAGCACTAGTACCAGGCATTGCCTCTTGTAGTAATCTATTTTCATTTTCCAATTGGGTTACTAAGTCTTTCAACTGGTTCAATTCTTCCATGATGAAGAGGTAGACAAGGGCAGGAAAGGTTGATGCAGGTCCGCTGCCTGGAGGTCCAGGCGTTTACAGAACCAGCTGCTGCTTTGCTATGTCACACTAACTAAAAACTACAAAGTATTCATTTACAAGTACTGGATATAAAATGGACCAACTGGTTAAACAAGAACACACGTCTCTGCTATTACAGCCATCCTGCCGACAACGCCAGAATGTGGCGGGGTGGTCGTTTTCTAAAGGCAGAGCCACCCAAATACCAAAATGCCTGACAACGCCACCTGGGGAGTTTCGCCCCAGGAGATATTTAATTTACACCTCAGAACTAAGGCTCTACAAGTCAGAACTAAGGCTCTACAAGACAGAGACGTGGTTCAATTTATAAGGAAACAGTTTAACAGTTTATTTCATTATATCAATCACATGGATGTGTTCATTCTTGATAAAAACACTTTATATAACAAATGACTAAAATCAATGAGGGGAAAAGGGGAGTGGGCAGATGCCAGCCAGGGGGAGGCAGTCTAACAGGGCTGTGTCCCACTTACCCACCACCGGTGCTCACTGTAAACTAAAACTCACTGCAAATCAAAACTCATTACAAACTGTGTCCCAGTGCTCCTACCACTACAAGTCGTGAAGGGAATTAGACTGTGCCTAGCCTCCACCACTAGCTGGCTCCAACTCCACTACAAGGGGCAAAGAAACAACAAATGAGTATAAAGCAGAAGAAACAATTATCCAGTTGGTCCAGACAAGCAAACAGTAAAATACACTAAAATCCTAAATATAAGACCGCAAAACCTAACTACAGCAAAACAGCAGCTGATACCACCTAATAGGGAAACACATTGTACATTAGATTACAATACAAAAGTATACATTTAAATCTTTTAACTTAGGTAATTATAAACTTACCACTACTCAGTATGATTAATACTAAGGTACTAAGGAACAACACACATCCCTCCAGGTTAACAGGACTTCAGGCATCACATTTGGCCAAAGGAACACCAGGTGGACCAGGATACAAGCTGACAGTAGGCTAATACAAATGAATGTAGTTCAGTGCTCATATAAGATGCACATGAGTAATATTAAGCTGTTGATCAAACATGACATCCAGTTTCTGACAACTTACCTACCCTTAAGGTGACCATGTGGCAACAGGCAGACAGCAAACGAAAAAAGGCTGCCATGATGCCACAGGTGCCTTAAATACCCCTGAGTTAATTAGGGGTTGGCTCTGGGGGAGGAGTTGACCTACTTTAGGTGATGGTGAGTTCAGGGCCTATAGATGAGTGTGGGACAGTTACCTGAACCCAGTGTTCCTGCTACATAAACATCAGTTAAACTATAAAGAATCCTATCGTAAGTCTTAATACAAAAGAGTTACTGTGCCTACTGCACATTGGTCAGATCATTTGATCAAGTTAATTAGGATAAGGTGGAAACGTGTTTGGGCGATCAAACATATTTACAAAAGTTAACACTGCTAATATACACCATCTAAGGCATAATAAAGTGTATATATGTTGATAACACGCTCTTATCACAGCTACTTAAGCAGGTGACCTAGCAGTACGAAATTGTGTTATTCATCTTGTTAAAATGAATACTTGTGAACTGCTGTATTTTTGTGTTTGCGTACCCCAGTGTTATGCTATTGTCTACTTCAACTAATGTACACCTTGTAAGTCGCTTTGGATAAAAGCGTCTGCCAAATGCCCTAAATGTAAAAATGTAAATAATAGTTATCAAGGAAGGTTATTCAAGTTTGTTTGAGTAGGGAGAGAATGTAAAGCTAAGCATTTAGGAGGCTAGGCATCGTCTAGGACATGGGTCTCAAACTCGCGGCCCGCGGGCCAATTGGGCCCGCTGGATGATATTTTGAGGCCCCCTACTTGACATCAAAGTTTAGTGTTAGTGTGGCCCACGCATTTTTCTCACACGCCGAGTCGAATTGGCTAGCATTTAGTATCTAGCTCTATATTAAGCTGACGGCTTTGTTGTAACGGCATTTTCAATGTACTCTGTATGTATAGGATTATTACAATTGAATGTCGTGTTTGTTGCACATACTTTTACACTAAGTTGTGTTTTTATGTGCCTTTGATGGAAAAATGGTAAACTGTATGTCACGATAGGGATAGTTCGGTGGGACCCAGAACGCAGACCAAGACACAGTGGAGCTATAACATAAATCTTTATTTAAAGCACACAGACAACAGAGAGTAATCAGGGACAGGCCAGGGGTCTGGATACCGGGAGGTCGATCCGCAGAGTACCGGCAGGTAGTAGACCGGCGAGTAGTCCGGGACGGGAGAGGCTCTGGATACCGGGAAGTCGAGTAGCGACAGGTACCAGACAGACGGATGGTCAGGGACGAGCGAGAAGTCTAGATACCGGGAGGTCGAGTAGCGACAGGTACTGGACAGGTAATTATAATTACCGGGGAGCTTGTATAGACCGGAGTAACGCGAGACAGGCGGGTGACGCGGGATAGGCAAAGAATCTGGATTTCCGGGACATCAGCGTGGTGATCCCGTCCAGAATAGTAGCACGCATACAGTACGACCTAACACCGGAGTAACAGGACGCCAGGGTCTATATACCCCAGGTGAGGGGATTAGCAATCAGCCACGGCAATTGTTGACAGATGTGTGTGTGCGCCGCCAGCGCACGTGGCTTGGCCACGCCCCCTGTCAACCACCTTAACCATTGTTGACAGGTGTGTGTGTGCGCCGCCAGCGCACGTGGCTTGGCCACGCCCCCTGTCAACCACCATAACCATTGTTGACAGGTGTTTGTGTGCACCGCCAGCGCACGTGGCTTGGCCACGCCCCCTGCCAACCACCGTAACCGAGACACTGTATCTTGTTTTGATAAAAGGGTTAAATTAGTAGCATAACATACAAATGCTGTATACATGTACGAGTGTATGTATGACACGTAGAGGGTGTTTGAATATGTGAATGAAAAACGTAATGAAGGTATGCCAATTACCAGAGCTGTCATACAGCTGAAAGCCTTGGAAATCGCCAAAGAGCTCAACATACCACCCACGAGTTCAAAGCTAGCATGGGCTGGTGTAGAAGACTGATGTCGCGTAACGGGCTGTCATTGCGACGCAGGACAAGCCTTGCCCAGCGCCTGCCCTCAGACTTCAGAGAGAAGCTACTGTCTTATCAGCGATATGTGATAAAGTTAAGGAAGAAGCACTCATACCCCCTTGATCAGATGGGCAATGCTGATCAAACACCTGTGTATTTTGACATGCCAACATCTGTCACTGTGCATAAGAATGGCGACAAATCAGTGATTGTGAAGTCTACTAGAAATGAGAAGAGTAACTGTCATGTTAACGTGCCTCGCAGATGGGACAAAACTTCCCCTGTACGTGGTTTTAAAACGCAAGACTGTACCTAAAGAGGCAGTATCAGCTGGCATTATCGTACATGCTCAGGCAAAGGGCTGGATGGAGACGGAGCTTTTGGTGGACTGGCTCAAGGTTGTGTGGGGCAAACGGCGTGGGGGACTCAGAAAGAAGAGGAATATGTTGATTCTGGATGCTTTCCGTGGACACTTGACTGAGCCAGTCAAAAAGCAAGTGAAAGAGTTGAATGGTGACCTAGTGATCATACCGGGCAGAATGACAAGCCAGCTGCAGGTGTTGGATGTGGTCGTTAACAAACCATTCAAGGTTAATCTGCACAAGAGATACACAGAGTGGCTCCTGGCTGGTAATCACACACTGACACCATCTGGAAAAATCCAAAAGCCTGCAGTACGTTTGCTCTGTGAATGGATCTTGCAAGCATGGGCTGACGTTTCCCCAGAAAGCATCATTAACGGGTTTAAGAAATGCTGCGTATCAAATGCCATGGATGGCAGCGAGGATGACGTGATGTGGGAGGAGACGGGGGAAGCAGACAACGTGAGTGACGATAGCGGGAGTGAGAGGAACAACCCAGCGATGTAGAAGACGAGCTGAATGAGAAGACGTTTGTGATGTGACGAATAGACTGATGTTCTGAAATTTTGCACTTGATCTACTGTTTTATTGCACTACCGTTTTATTGCACTACTATTTTATTGCAATCTATCTAGCCTGTTTTGTTTTTGTTTGTCAAGTTAGGCAAATTTGAACACAATGTGTGATGTGTGTTATCATTATTTTCAAATAAAATTATTTTCTTTGTTAAAAAAAGATTTGGACCCCTCTTGAAAATGAGGGGTCGTCTTATAATCGGGGTTGTCTTATATTCGGGTCAATACGGTATTATTAAATGCGTTTTTTTTCATGTCTTTCTCAAAACCTGTTGTTGAGCACAGGGGAACCCCGAACACCGAACCCTGTGTCTTATATGCACAGAGAAAGTTGCGGTGCACAAGGAATACAACATCAAACGTCATTACTCAACTAGACATGCTGAGAAGTATGCAAAACACCAGGGAGATGAGAGAGAGGACCGGGTCACCAATCTTAAAACATTTCTACTGAGGCAACAAGCAAGTAAAAGCAAAGAGAGTGATGCGGCAGTCGAAGCTAGCTACGTGGTGAGTGAGATGATTGCTAAGGCGGGAAAGCCATTCAAAGACGGCGAGTTCATCAAAAAGTGCATGTTACAGGCTGCAAGTATAGTCTGTCCGGAAAATAAGGGTCAGTTAAGCAACATCAGCCTTTCAGCCAACACAGTGGCAGAGCGCATGTCTGACCTGTCAGGTAACATATAAGATCAACTGCGTGAGAAAGACAAACATTTCCGTGCATACTCAGTCGCTCTTGATGAGAGCACAGACATCACTGACACTGCGCAGCTCGCAATGTATGTCCGCGGTGTTGACGACAATTTTGAAGTGATGGAGGAGTTGCTCACAGTGATTCCAATGCATGGCCAGACCACCGCTCTTCCACCATGGAAGAGGTTTGCTGGAATAACAACCGACGGAGCGCCATCAATGACAGGGAGGAGAAATGGACTGGTGGCACTTGTTCGAAGAAAACTGGGAGAGGAGGGTGTGGAGGAGGCCATTGCTCTGCACTACATTATCCATCAGCAGGCCCTTTGCAGCAAATACCTGAAGTTTGACAATGCGATGTCTGTCGTTGTGAAATGCATCAACCATATCAGATCCAGGGGCTTAAAGCAAACTTCTTGAAGAGGTTTTTTGAGTTGAGAGCAGAAGTGAAAGCCTTCATGGAGAAGGATGGGATGGCTGTTCCTGTGCTAAGTGATCCCAAATGGCTCATGGACTTTTCTTGTTGACATCACACAGGAGCTGAATATACTGAACAAGAAATGACATGGCCAGGGGCAGCTTGTCAGTGCTGCCTATGACAACGTCAGAGCATTCTCCACAAAACTTGTGTTATGGAAAGCCCAGCTCTCTCAGACAATTCCCAGCATGCAAGGCACTCATGGATGTGGGCACACCATTCAGTGGTGAGAAGTATGCTGATGCAATTGTAAAGCTACAGGAGGAATTTGATCACAGGTTTGCAGACTTCAGGACACACAGAGCCAATTTTTGCTGACCCCTTCTCCTTCGATGTGCAAGATGCCCCTCCTGTGCTTTAAATGGAGCTCATTGACCTGCAGTGCAATTCTGAACTCAAAGCCAAGTTTAGGGAGGTGAGTGGAAAAGCAGACAAGCTTGGACAATTTTTGAGAGAATTGCCCCCCACCTTCCCTGAGCTTTCCAGGATGTTCAAGCGGACCATTTTTGGGAGCACATATCTGTGTGAAAAGCTCTTCTCCACCATGAACTTTAGTAAGTCAAAGTACACATCCAAACTTACTGATGAGCATCTTCAAGCCATACTGAGGGTCTCAATTGCTTCCTCCCTCAAGCCAAATGTGGCTCAGCTGTGTAAGAGGAAGCGCTGCTAGGTCTTGGCAGCAAGGAGTAGGTAAGAGAAGCCTATGTTCTGAAGAACCGTTCATGTTCTGAACTGTTATTAATAAAGAATGAGAAGATTGGATCAGTTGTTCTTTTTTTTGAATACTTGAAACCCTTTTTTTTGTGGAATATTTGATGCGGCCCAGCCTCACCCAGACTCTACCTCCAGCGGCCCCCAGGTCAATTGAGTTTGAGACCCCTGGTCTAGGAGCATGGTTCAGTAACAATAACTGTTCTACTCATAATAACCTACTTTTCCATGAAGCAGAGGGTATATTTCTAATTGTTTTCTCTTTCTTCTTAGATTCCACTTCTTGATTCATCGCCAGTGGTGTTGACACAGCCAATGCTTCTGTGTGGCAGGCAGTGTTGTGTGCAATCAAGATTCAAGATTCAAGATTCAGGTCACATAGTGGCATTGCTGTTCCAAACAGTTGTGCAATGATTACACATGGATCCACAAGTGCAAAGATCAATTAGAGAAATAGCTGACCATTTATTTTTCTATATATACATGCCAAGATACCTGTCTTTGAGAAATGAACATGAGCAAAACCCAGGTTCTTCAATGAAAGATTGGAATGACAAAATGTTATAAAATATTTTATTACATTTATTAAAAAATATTTTACTTTCAATTATGTTTTTTAGCCAATATGTTACAATAGTTCAATAATGATGTATGTACAATATGTTACAATGTTAATTTTTACAAATCTATACAAATGACTTTACATTCAACAGTTTGCTTACATTGGTAATGTTTGTGTACATAAGATTTACAGAATGTTTAACAAAATGATCTGCCACTGGAATAAACAAAATTCACTCAATTAAATTACAAAAACCTGGTGCTTTACTTAACCCATGCCTTAACTAATGCCTTGTTTTGGTAGTTTGACAACAGGCATGCCACTGTAAACGTCTGCCAATAAGCCCTTTCATGGTGCAGTGAGATTTGTAGGTGGAGTACATCTCACTTTGCAGGAGTGGTAAGGATGGGTGTCTGACACTTGAGCTCAGTGCAGTCCAAGATGACCTGGGTGTCTGGGAAATCTCAGAATTCCTCAGGGAGGTAAGTTTGCACTTCTGCAGGTGTGAGCCAGATGCATTGAGACCCCAGTGCAGTGGCTAGAAAACGTGTCCATTTGCAATAATGCAGCTCACTGGACTGGTGTACTACAAAGCAGCATAACCTACCGTTGATGGACGTGCTCTGGAGGCTCTTGGCTCTGGAGACCCGAACCATTTAGTCAATTGAAGGCTCAATCAAACCCAAAAACGCCATCAGGTGGTCATAGCTTGGAAATATATTTTCAAAAATACATATACATACATATACATAGTAGCACGCATATATATATATATAAATACGCTACATTAACCTTTTTATTAAGACTTACGATAGGATTCTAGAGCACGTCCATCAACGGTAGGTTATGCTGCTTTGTAGTAACAGAGGGTGGGATGCCATTGCATTTACAGAAGGCTACACTAAAGGACTCGGCCCCCTTTAAATACACCAGTGCACTACAGCAACTCAGTTTTTCCCCATGGTATGGTACACATAACCAGTATAAAACATTTAGCCAAACAAGAGCACAGCCTTACTAGTTTATAACTTAAAGCGGTAACCTTTTTTTAACCTTCCAGAGACAGCTGCTCCAGCCAATCGACGAGTTCTTTCTTTTCCTCGTCTTCCTGTCGGTTGGTTTGAAGGAGAGGGACCCGGCGCATCGATTCAACATACACCAGTCCAGTGAGCTGCATTATTGCAACATGAACACGTTTTCTAGCCACTGCACTGGGGTCTCAATGCATCTGGCTCACACCTGCAGAAGTGCAAGCTTACCTCCCTGAGGAATTCTGAGATTTCCCAGACACCCAGGTCATCTTGGACTGCACTGAGCTCAAGTGTCAGACACCATCCTTACCACTCCTGCAAAGTGAGATGTACTCCACCCACAAATCTCACGTTTACAGTGGCATGCCTGTTGTCAAACTACCAAAACAAGGCATTAGATAAGGCATGGGTTAAGTAACGCATTGGTTCAACACCAGGTTTTTGTAATTTAATTTAGTGAATTTTGTTTATTCCAGTGGCAGATCATTTTGTTAAACATTCTGTAAACATTATCAATGTAAGCAAACTGTTGAATGTAAAGTAATTTGTATAGATTTGTAAAAATTAACATTGTAACATATTGTACAGACATCATTATTGAACTATTGTAACATATTGGCTAAAAAACATAATTGAAAATCAAATATCTTTTAATAAATAATATATAATAATAATATAATAAAATATTTTATAACATTTTGTCATTCCAATCTTTCATTGAAGAACCTGGGTTTTGCTCATGTTCATTTCTCAAAGACAGGTATCTTGGCATGTATATGTAGAAAAATAAATGGTCATCTATTTCTCTAATTGATCTTTGCACTTGTGGATCCATGTGTAATCGTTGCACAACTGTTTGGAACAGCAATGCCACTATGTGATTGCACACAACACTGCCTGCCACACAGGAGCATTGGCTGTGTCAACACCACTGGCCATGAATCAAGAAGCGGAATCTAAGAAGAAAGAGAAAACAATTAGAAATATACCCTCTGCTTCATGTAAAAGTAGGTTATTATGAGTAGAACAGTTATTGTTACTGAACCATGCTCCTAGACGATGCCTACCCTCCTAAATGCTTAGCTTTACATTCTCTCCCTACTCAAACAAACTTGAATAACCTTCCTTGATAACTATTATGCCTTAGATGGTGTATATTAGCAGTGTTAACTTATGTAAATATGTTTGATCACCCAAACACGTTTCCACCTTATCCTAATTAACTTGATCAAATGATCTGACCAATGTGCAGTAGGCACAGTAGCTCTTTTGTAATAAGACTTACGATAGGATTCTTTATAGTTTAACTGATGTTTACTTTGGTCGATGTCAAACAGTTAGCTGAGTAGCACAACTTGGGTCTAACGTTACCTGGTATAGAATTGGATGTCCACGTCGGGTTCTTCTCAGGTCGGGATGGGTTGGAAAGCCATGGAAACTAAATACCGTTACATTTCGATGATGCCAAACAAAGCGGAACACGTTCGTTGAACAAACTGTATCTTATCTCAGCATATAATTATAATTTATAATTTAAATATATTATATATATTAGATTAGATTGTAATGTATTGTCATTGGAAGTAAAGTACAGCGAAAATAGGCTGCCATCTAACAAGAGTGCAAATGTTACAGTATATTGCATGGTAATATATAATGTACAGTGGTTATATAAGATGTAAAAACAGCCTAATGGGTATAAAAACGGTTTAAAATAACTTGTATGAGTATGTATAAGAATAAGAATAATAGGTATACATATATATATGTATGTATATATACACACAGGCAAGTTTTCAACAGGTAGTGATTATGGGAATGCAATTATATCAACAGGAAAAATATATATAAATGTACATACAGCAGGTAGTGTGCACTCCTGCAAAGTGAGATGTAGAGCCATTATGCTCCACACTTTGACAGACCTTGTTTGTGGCTTCTCTCTCTCTAGTAGCCTCCGATAGACAAGGCGGAGATGGACCACACTGTGACCAGACGCCCCTAGTGGTGGGAGAGCGTGGATGCAGAGTAGGCGTCTTTGACAGTTCCACAGTTCAACACATATCTACCTTCTTATTCTTCCTGGTGGGGCAGTCAACATACTTTTAAGCGTTACAGTTAAGAATAAACTTCGGTGCATCAGGTGAAAGTGACTCAAGTGTCTGTCAAAGGTTAAAAACAGTCTCTAATGCTTTATTAATATGTGCCTTAAGTTGCATATGTACCACGGTGAGGAAAATTGGAGGAAACTCCCTGTGCAGATGAAGAGGCCGAAGAAAGACACAGCAGTTGGATGTCAGGGGTGCACAGGTGCTCTCTCCCCACACCTGCCTGCATGTTGGTGAACAGGGTACCCAAACAGTAACACACTATTTATATAAAAGGCTGTTATTGAATAGCCAAACATGCCCTGCATCATGTCAGTGTTTAATCTCTGTATCTTGTGGAAACAACACCCATTTAAACAACAGAGTCCAACTTTTTGTTGGGCTTTTACAAAGACTAACACACTAAACTTACCTTAATTGTATGATATTTGAGATTGTTGTTGTTAATGTGCTTATCATATTGATATTGATAAGAATTTCTTTCATCTATTTGTTGGATGAATTGTCTTTAATAGGGTGAAAAGTGTCACAATGGGTAGTGTTGGTAGGACCCAACGCAGACCAAAGACCAGTGAAGTGATAACGTGAGGCTTTATAAAAGTAAACAACCATAGAGTGATCGGGGACAGGCCAGGGGTCTGGATACCGGGAGGTCGATCAGCGGAGTACCGACAGGTAGTAGACAGGCGAGTGGTCCGGGACGGGAGAGGAGTGGGGATACCGGGACGGGGATACCGGGAAGTCGATCAGCGGGACGATTTCATCCAGAAAGTACAAAGTACAAAGAGTCCCTCGCCAGCTTCCGCAAGAGACTCAAGACCCACCTGTTCAGAGTCCACCTGGACTCTCCTTGAACCCTCCTTCTCCTTTGTGAAACCCCTAAACTTGCTTAAGTCCTGACATTAATAGCTCTTAGCATGTTGTATATGTTAGCAAGTGTATGTGCTTAATGTTGTTAACACGCTCTTATCACAGCTACTTAAGCAGGTGACCTAGCAGTACGAAATTGTGTTATTCATCTTGTCAATATGAATACTTGTGAACTGCTGTATTTATATGTTTGCGTACCCCAGTGTTATACTATTGTCTGCTTCAACTAATGTACACCTTGTAAGTCGCTTTGGATAAAAGCGTCTGCCAAATGCCCTAAATGTAAATGTAAATGTAAGTACGACCTAGCAAAGGTGTTAGGGAATGCCAGGGTATATATACACCCAGATGAGGTCATTAACATAATCAGCAATTGCCGACAGGTGTGTGGGTGCGCAACGAAAGCCTGCGCCTTTGCCACGCCCTCTGTCACCCACCGTAACCGTGACAATTTGAATCTAATCTAATTTGGGAAACTCCCCAAAAATTCCTCAATGAATGTTTGTGTGTGCTTATAATACTACAATACTGGCCCTATTGCTAGAGTGTAACGGAATATTTAGATACATATAAAGGAGCCTTCTAAGTGAAGGTGGTCAGCCTTGACAGCCATATTTTTTAAGTCAGTTTCTCTACAACTTCTAGATGGCAGCAAAACACATTGAAGGAAAATACAACTTTGATTTAATTTCTGTATATATTTTAAATTGCCAGCAGTAAAATAACAACTTTGCTGGAAAGATAATGCTTTTTTCAGATGTTCTAGAATGGATGAAATTAAATGGAAAATAAGTAATAATATTGTTGAGCGACTCGTAAAAAGACGGGCTTTGAAACGAAAAGCTTTAAAAGAAGCTTTGGGTGAAGTTAAAGGGTGTAGCAATAGATGGCGCCAGAGATTACTGGTTCATCATCCGACCTGCTCCGATGTGACAGTTATTGAAGAGTAGACTGTAGTCAGTGCCTCCAGCTCTGACAAAATCCAATCCAATTAGTTATGCTAGTTAACCATTAGCATAACTAATATTCATAAATAACATATTCATACATGATGAACACTAATCATACGTATGGAATTTGCAATTGTAACGTACTAAATCACTTAAAAAGCAGAAAACCCTAAACGTTTTAAGACATTTATTGTGTAGGCTACATTTGTATTATTCTTCCACATGATTTTCTGAGTTAACTTTTTGTGCTTTGGTAATGTACGTGTTTTAATTAAATCAAATTCAATAGAATAACAAATGTTCTGCTGCAGTCCTTGTGCTCGTAGTGTGGTGGTTTGTGACGTGGAGGTAGGATCTGTGAGAGGCGTGCCTCTCCCTCACCCTTCCTGGGTGAAGAGCGTTGCCCGGGTCCATCTGAAGCGGTGGAGGAGAATGGACCAGCGCTGCACTGAAGGCGCGGTCAGAAGGCACTGAACAAGATGGGGTACTGTCTTATAGCCACTACTAGTACACTACTAAAATGGTACTCTAGCAGGGTCTTACACAGTAACACAGATGAGCTGTCTATTTTATTTCTATAAATATACTATAGCAGTTCGATACTTGGGAAACCGGTCAAAATGATCTTGGTGAGCCACCGCAGTTAGTTTCTAGCTTCATGAACCCATGTGAGAGCTGCCAAGTTGAGCTTGATACCTGGAGCTAGTGGTCCTGTTGTGTCTTGTGTCCCTGAGGTTAGTTAGGCCTACTTGATGGTAGGCTCAAGGATTTTCTTTATTACTCGTCCTGCACTTTTAGGCAACGTATTTGTCATACCTGATTGTCTGTGTAACAACATATAATAGGTAGAGTTGTGTGGTGAGAGTGAACCATAGACTCCTTAATACGGGTTTTCACAGTGTGAGGCGCACCTCTGCTGGGGGGCACCAGAGGGTTTTAAGGGAGGCCAGAGAAACTCATTTCCAAGAAGAGAAAGTAATCTCCCAGAAAGAGAAAGAACGAAAGACAATGTTGATTTGATTGAGTTTTTATTTGATATTGCCAGTGTCAGCAGCAACATAAGAACTTGACTTGAAATATAGTGTTTTTATTAGATGTCCGAGAATGCCTCATTGCCTTATACTATTCTTTTGGTGAAGTTAAAGGGTGTAGCAATAGATGACGCAAGAGATTACTGGTTCATCATCCGTCTTGATCCAAAGTGACAGTTATTGAAGAATAGACTGTAGTCAGTGCCTCCAGCTCTGACAAAATCTCCGATATTCTTGGTCCCTCCGAAATTTTTGGTTTCCACAATCTAGGCAAAAAATGTTTAGATTATTTTAATATATAATATTTTAATATATAATAATATATAGTAATAATAATAAATAATACACAGTATATTGTTTGTGAAATGTGAACACTGAAACCTTCACAGGTACATCTAAATAAATTGCATTGATGCTGCAAATCACTTTTTGGAGGTACATCCAACCCATGGACACTGAATAAAGAACTACTTTTTGCGCTACTAACCTGCCAACTAGTGCTCATGTGTCTAGCGTCCACCGCCACGGTCTGAGAACTGATCCCAAAACGATCTCCCTTATGGACCAACCATGTTGAGCCGTCACTCAACGTCACCCTGAAGAAGGAAACTGTATTAAAACTTCCACCATTTTCATGAATCTGTATCACACATTCTGAATATTTATCTAATTTAAAGAAGCATACAATAATTATGGGATCCAACATTAAGTTTATGGATTTGTCCAATTGTACACAGTGCAGACAGCAAATATAATGTAGTCAGGTCCAAAGAACGCATTTTGCAATGTTATTGACCTGTATTAGGACAGAACTAGCCAAAACGGCTAAAGTGCACAACTTTTTAGAGGAAAGTTTATTCAATGCATCTGAAAACTAATACCAAAGATCATGGTCTAAAAATTAATAGTTATCAATATTATACAGGTTGTTTTGACTGAAGGATGAGGTTGATTAAGTTCTAGGAATGTGCTTGAGATGAGCGTGACTAACCTCACTCCGGAGTGGCTGATGGGCCCTCTTATGACATCCATGCTCCCCAGTGGTCTCTTCATCCTCTCAGCGAGATAAACCGGAGAGTTATACAGTCTGGTCAGGTCTGACATACTGGAGAGATCATAGTTGTACGAGCTGGTGCCCTCTGCAAGACCAAAACAACAACAGCAGATGCATTGTTCAAACTACACAGCTAGACTTAATAGCATTTGCCAATAACACACTAATACATGAATAGCCTTTTATTAAATACACCAAAAATCCTCATCTGCATCATGCCAGTGTTTACTTTTATATCTATATCTTGTGTGAACCACACATAGGACCATACACCAACACCAACAACATACAGCGCAAGTACAAGACAATAAATAAATTGTAAATAAACCACTTACCCCCGAATGAAGACTCCCCAACAAGGATCATCTCTGCCATAAGAGCGGCCACGATCAAAGTTTTAACAGAATACATAATTTCTCTGGTCTCACTTCGACTCTCACAGCCTTCTGACAACGACAAGTCGATCCTCTATAAATAAGTTGTTCACCCGCCAATCAGGGAGCATCCTGGATCCTGAACATCCAATCAGAAGCCTACTTTCTTTCTCCCTTCCCAAAACAAACACAAATGGATAAAAACAGACTTCCAGATTGCTCAATAGCCCATTGCTCAATATACACTGCTCCAGAATTTCAACACATTCTGTGTGTAAAAAACCCACAAAATGTTAAATAACAATGTATTGTCTGTTATCCATCAGCATAACTAATATTCATAACTAACACATTCATACATGATGAACACTAATCATACATATGGAATTTGCAATTGTAACATTCTAAATCACTTAAAAAGCAGAAAACCCTAAACCTTTTAAGACATTTATTGTGTAGGCTACATTTGTCCCTGAGTTTAGTTAGGCTCACTGATTTTCTTTATTACTCGTCCTGCACTTTTAGGCAACGTATTTGTCATACCTGATTGTCTGTGTAACAACATATAATAGGTAGAGTTGTGTGGCGAGAGTGAACCATAGACTCCTTAATACGGGTTTTCACAGTGTGAGGCGCACCTCTGCTGGGGGCACCAGAGGGTTTCAAGGGAGGCCAGAGAAACTACTTTCCAAGAAGAGAAAGTAACCCAGGTAGCAAACTAATGTGTAGAACACGGTTTTTTTCCAGTGTTGCTTTGGTCATAGGAACGTTCAGAATTCGGCCAGAATAACATTAGTTTTAGGTTAAAGTGTAGGTTCCCCATTACGCTTTAAACATGTTGGAAATTGGTTCAGAATAGGTGTCAAACACGTTTCGCACACGTTGTGAAAAGGTGTAAAACACAACGTTTGAGAAACATGTATACATACAGGTAGGCCTATGCTTTATAAGAGCATAGGCCTTATGAGCAGGCCTATTTTACAATCTCAACAGAAACCAAGCAGAAGGTATGAATCATTTCAAATCACCATATTTTATTAAAACAATAAGAGTGTCTGGCTTGGGCTTGAGGGCGTGGCAGGTGGCGCTTCTCAGGTGGGCTGGGGTGGGCTCCTCAGATGGGCTCCTCAGGTGGGCTGGGGTGGGCTCCTCAGGTGGGCTCCTCAGGTGGGCTGGGGGTGGGCTCCTCAGGTGGGCTCCTCAGGTGGGCTGGGGGTGGGCTCCTCAGGTGGGCTCCTCAGGTGGGCTGGGGGTGGGCTCCTCAGGTGGGCTGGGGGTGGGCTCCTCAGGTGGGCTCCTCAGGTGGTCTGGGGGTGGACTCCTCAGGTGGGAGGGGGTGGACTCCTCAGGTGGGCTGGGGGTGGACTCCTCAGGTGGGCTGGGGGTGGGCTGTCACGGTTTACGGTGGTTGACAGAGGGCGTGGCCAGGCCGCATGCGCTGGAGGCGCACACACACGCACCTGCCAACCATTACCGTGGCTGATTACCAATGATCTCACCTGGGGGCTATTTATACCGCGGCGGCAGTTTGAGACGTCGCTGGTTCGTACTGTGTTTAACCTGTACGCTACCAGTCCCCAGGTGACATTCATCCCTGGTTCTGTTCCTCCTGCAACGGACTATCGGAGAGATAGCCCGCCCGTCTGCTGTTCCAGCCCCTCATCGGTCCCGGAATTCCGCTCGCCTACTACCTGTCGGCACGACGCACCTCGACCACCCGGTAACCCGACCCATCGCCTGTCCCCAACGATCCATTCGCCTCCTACCTGTCGGCACGACGCACCTCGACCACCCGGTAACCCGACCCATCGCCTGTCCCCAACGATCCATTCGCCTACTACCTATCGGTACGACGCACCTCGACCTCCCGGTACCAGATCCATCGTTTGTCTTGGAGGTTACATGCGCTTGTGTTCTGTGCCAAATAAAACCCCTGTTCTCCCCTCTTTGGTCTCTGTCTTCATTCAGGGTCCTACCTAACCACTCCCTTGTGACAAAAATATCTAAATACTGTGGTGACACAGAAATTCACTGAATACCGTGAGAGGAGGTAAATCTCATTTAACCAATCACCAATCCTCTGTATGTCTTTTCAGCATTAGGAGAAACGCTGCTGTTTTGCCTGCATGCTGCTTTGCCTTCATGTTGTTGTGCCGTTGTTAAATGGGCTACATGCACTATAGTGGTGTGTCGTTCGTGAACGAACAGGTCTTAACGAACGGGTATTTTCAGTGAACGAGAATGACATGTTCATTCCCATATTCCATCTTGTTCGTTCATTCACTTCGTTGTTGTTTTTTAAAGTGCCTCTCGGGCAGGATTGCTCCGCGGCGGAATGATTTGACTGTGAGTGGACTCGGAGCACTAGGGAGGGCTGTAGCCCAAAGAGTGACATTATGCTTTCTTATTGGTCCAGCTAGGCATCAGAGTCATCAAGGAGGCGGGATAACTGTTCTGAATCCACCACTCTCGTTCGTCATCCCTTTAGGTGAACCAATCAACGAGACTCGTTCACTGAACGACCGACAAGAGACTCGTTCATTGAACGACTGACAAGAGAATGGGCTATATGCACTAAGCTGTGTGAAGGACTTCCGGCTTCAAATTAAACGAGTAAACCTCTTCCGGTATATTTGTTTACTTCCAATTAGCAAAGCTACAGCTCCTGAGATTTTATTTCGCCATGAATTCCCATAAGAAAATTTGTTTTCAAAAATAAATACTCCGAACATTGTGTTCCGCTTTGTTTGGCATAATCGAAATGTAACGGTATTTAGTTTCCATGGCTTTCCAACCCATCCCGACCTGAGAAGAACCCGACACGGACATCCGATTCTATACCAGGTAACGTTAGACTGAAGTTGTGCTATTCAGCTAACTGTTTGACATCGACCAAAGTAAACATCAGTTAAACTATAAAGAATCCTATCGTAAGTCTTAATACAAAAGAGTTACTGTGCCTACTGCACATTGGTCAGATCATTTGATCAAGTTGATAGGATAAGGTGGAAACGTGTTTGGGTGATCAAACATATTTACAAAAGTTAACACTGCTAATATACACCATCTAAGGCATAATAGTTATCAAGGAAGGTTATTCAAGTTTGTTTGAGTAGGGAGAGAATGTAAAGCTAAGCATTTAGGAGGGTAGGCATCGTCTAGGACATGGGTCTCAAACTCGCGGCCCGCGGGCCAATTGAGGCCTGCTGGACGATATTTTGAGGCCCCCTACTTGACATCAAAGTTTAGTGTTAATGTGGCCCACGCGTTTTTCTCACACGCCGAGTCGAATTGGCTAGCATTTAGTATCTAGCTGTATATTAAGCTGACGGCTTTGTTGTAACGGCATTTTCAATGTACTATGTATGTATAGGATTATTACAATTGAATGTCGTGTTTGTTGCACAAACTTTTACACTAAGTTGTGTTTTTATGTGCCTTTGATGGAAAAATGGTAAACTGTATGTCACGATAGGGATAGTTCGGTGGGACCCAGAACGCAGACCAAGACACAGTGGAGCTATAACATAAAGCTTTATTTAAAGCAAACAGACAACAGAGAGTAATCAGGGACAGGCCAGGGGTCTGGATACCGGGAGGTCGATCCGCAGAGTACCGGCAGTTGGTAGTAGACCGGCGAGTAGTGCGGGACGGGAGAGGCTCTGGATACCGGGAAGTCGAGTAGCGACAGGTACCAGACAGACGGATGGTCAGGGACGAGCGAGAAGTCTAGATACCGGGAGGTCGGAGTAGCGACAGGTACTGGACAGGTAATTATAATTACCGGGGAGCTCGTATAGACCGGAGTAACGCGAGACAGGCGGGTGACGCGGGATAGACAAAGAATCTGGATTTCCGGGACATCAGCGTAGCGATTCCGTCCAGAATGTACTAACGCACAAAGTAGCACGCATACAGTACGACCTAACACCGGAGTAACAGGACGCCAGGGTCTATATACCCCAGGTGAGGGGATTAGCAATCAGCCACGGCAATTGTTGACAGATGTGTGTGTGCGCCGCCAGCGCACGTGGCTTGGCCACGCCCCCTGTCAACCACCGTAACCATTGTTGACAGGTGTGTGTGTGCGCCGCCAGCGCACGTGGCTTGGCCACGCCCCCTGTCAACCACCATAACCATTGTTGACAGGTGTGTGTGTGCACCGCCAGCGCACGTGGCTTGGCCACGCCCCCTGCCAACCACCGTAACCGTGACACTGTATCTTGTTTTGATAAAAGGGTTAAATTAGTAGCATAACATACAAATGCTGTATACATGTACGAGTGTATGTATGACACGTAGAGGGTGTTTGAATATGTGAGTGAAAAACGTAATGAAGGTATGCCAATTACCAGAGCTGTCATACAGCTGAAAGCCTTGGAAATCGCCAAAGAGCTCAACATACCACCCACCGAGTTCAAAGCTAGCATGGGCTGGTGTAGAAGACTGATGTCGCGTAACGGGCTGTCATTGCGACGCAGGACAACCCTTGCCCAGCGCCTGCCCTCAGACTTCAGAGAGAAGCTACTGTCTTATCAGCGATATGTGATAAAGTTAAGGAAGAAGCACTCATACCCCCTTGATCAGATGGGCAATGCTGATCAAACACCTGTGTATTTTGACATGCCAACATCTGTCACTGTGCATAAGAATGGCGACAAATCAGTGATTGTGAAGTCTACTGGAAATGAGAAGAGTAACTGTCATGTTAACGTGCCTCACAGATGGGACAAAACTTCCCCCGTACGTGGTTTTAAAATGCAAGACTGTACCTAAAGAGGCAGTATCAGCTGGCATTATCGTACATGCCCAGGCAAAGGACTGGATGGAGACGGAGCTTGTGGTGGACTGGCTCAAGGTTGTGTGGAGCAAACGGTGTGGGGGACTCAGAATGAAGAGGAATATGTTGATTCTGGATGCTTTCCGTGGACACTTGACTGAGCCAGTCAAAAAGCAAGTGTAAGAGTTGAATGGTGACCTAGTGATCATACTGGGCGGAATGACAACCAGCTGCAGGTGTTGGATGTGGTCGTTAACAAACCATTCAAGGTTAATCTGCACAAGAGATACACAGAGTGGATCCTGGCTGGTAATCACACACTGACACCATCTGGAAAAAATCCAAAAGCCTGCAGTACGTTTGCTCTGTGAATGGATCTTGCAAGCATGGGCTGACGTTTCCCCAGAAAGCATCATTAACGGGTTTAAGAAATGCTGCGTATCAAATGGATGGCAGCGAGGATGACGTGATGTGGGAGGAGACGGGGAAGCAGACAACGTGAGTGACGATAGCGGGAGTGAGAGCGAACAACCCAGCGATGTAGAAGACACAGCTGAATGAAAAGACATTTATGATGTGACGAATAGACTGATGTTCTGAAATTTTGCACTTGCTCTACTGTTTTATTGCACTACCGTTTTATTGCACTACTATTTTATTGCACTACCGTTTTATTGCACTACTGTTTCATTGCAATCTATCTAGCCTGTTTTGTTTTTGTTTGCCAAGTTAGGCAAATTTGAACACAATGTGTGATGTGTGTTATCATTATTTTCAAATAAAAGTATTTTCTTTATTAAAAAAAGATTTGGTCTTCAAAAAGGTATTTTTACAAAAATGAGTCTTGAAAAAGAGGGGTCGTCTTATAATCGGGGTTGTCTTATATTCGGGTCAATACGGTATTATTAAATGCGGTTTTTTTCATGTCTTTCTCAAAAGCTGTTGTTGAGCACAGGGGAACCCCGACGTGTCTTATATGCACAGAGAAAGTTGCGGTGCACAAGGAATACAACATCAAACGTCATTACTCAACTAGACATGCTGAGAAGTATGCAAAACACCAGGGAGATGAGAGAGAGGACCGGGTCGCCAATCTTAAAACATGTCTACTGAGGCAACAAGCAAGCAAAAGCAAAGAGAGTGATGCGGCAGTCGAAGCTAGCTACGTGGTGAGTGAGATGATTGCTAAGGCGGGAAAGCCATTCAAAGACGGCGAGTTCATCAAAAAGTGCATGTTACAGGCTGCAAGTATAGTCTGTCCGGAAAATAAGGGTCAGTTAAGCAACATCAGCCTTTCAGCCAACACAGTGGCAGAGCGCATGTCTGACCTGTCAGGTAACATATAAGATCAACTGCGTGAGAAAGACAAACATTTCCGTGCATACTCAGTCGCTCTTGATGAGAGCACAGACATCACTGACACTGCGCAGCTCGCAATGTATGTCCGCGGTGTTGACGACAATTTTGAAGTGATGGAGGAGTTGCTCACAGTGATTCCAATGCATGGCCAGACCAACGCTCAGGAAATATTCCGCCAGCTGTGTGATGCCATTGTGGATGCCGGTTTACCATGGAAGAGGTTTGCTGGAATAACAACCGACGGAGCGCACTTGTTCGAAGAAAACTGGGAGAGGAGGGTGTGGAGGAGGCCATTGCTCTGCACTGCATTATCCATCAGCAGGCCCTTTGCAGCAAATACCTGAAGTTTGACAATGTGATGTCTGTTGTTGTGAAATGCATCAACCATATCAGATCCAGGGGCTTAAAGCAAACTTCTTGAAGAGGTTTTTTGAGTTGAGAGCAGATGTGAAAGCCTTCATGGAGAAGGATAGGATGGCTGTTCCAGTGCTAAGTGATCCCAAATGGCTCATGGACTTTTCTTGTTGACATCACACAGGAGCTGAATGTACTGAACAAGAAATTACAAGGCATGGGGCAGCTTGTCAGTGCTGCCTATGACAACGTCAGATTATTCTCCACAAAACTTGTTATGGAAAGCCCAGCTCTCTCAGACAATTCCCAGCATGCAAGGCACTCATGGATGTGGGCACACCATTCAGTGGTGAGAAGTATGCTGATGCAATTGTAAAGCTACAGGAGGATTTTGATCACAGGTCACAGATCACAGAGCCAATTTCTCATTTTTGCTGACCCCTTCTCCTTCGATGTGCAAGATGCCCCTCCTGTCACGGTTACGGTGGTTGTCAGGGGGCGTTGCCAGGCCGCGTGCGCTAGAGGCGCACACACACACGCACCTGCCAACCATTACCGTGGCTAATTGCCATTGATCTCACCTGGGGGGCTATTTATACAGCGGCGTCAGTGAGAGACGTCGCTCGTTCGTACTATGTGTAACCGGTACGCTACCAGTCCCCAGGTGACATTCATCCCTGGCTTTTGATCACCCTGCTACGGACTATCAGAGAGATAGCCCGCTGTTCCAGCCCCTCGTCGGTCCAGACGATCGACGCACCTCGACGCACCACCTCAACGCACCTTGACTTCCCGGTAACCCGACCCATCGCCTGTCCCAACTATCCCTACGTCTGCTACCTGTCGGATCGACGCACCTTGACTTCCCGGTAACCCGACCCATCGCCTGTCCCAACTATCCCTACGTCTGCTACCTGTCGGATCGACGCACCTTGACTTCCCGGTAACCCGACCCATCGCCTGTCCCAACTATCCCTACGTCTGCTACCTGTCGGCTTGACGCACCTCGATCTCCCGGTCCCAGATCCCTCGTCGGTCCTGGAGATAACAATCTATTGTGTGTTATGCCGTAATAAAACCCCTGTTCTTCCTTTTCTGGTCTCCGCCTGCGTTCTGGGTCCAACCTCACCACACACCTTTGTGACAGAACGAACGAGCCATTATGGACCCCGGCGACGGAGATCGGGTGAAGGGCGAAATCCACCTTTACGCAGCGCAGTGGGAGAAACATCTTGCGGAAGCCCATGCGACAATTACCCGGCTGGTGGACATCACGGAGTCCTGGGACGCACGCATAGCGCACCTCGAGGCGGTGGTTTCACAAACGCCGGTTCTCGCTGGTTCCGCGGAGCCACACATCCCGCCCCCGCCGAGATACTCTGGGGATCCGGACACCTGCCGGAGCTTCTTGGTTCAGTGCAAGAACATCTTTGAAGCACAGCCGTCCCGCTTTACGAGGGAAGCGGGGAGGATTGCTTACATAGTGAGTCTGCTGGAGGGGGTCCCCTCGCTATGTACGATGCGCTCCGTGCCCAAGGATCTCCTCTCGTGGAGACTTTCGTGGCTCTCGAAATGTAGTTGATGAGGGTGTACGACCACCCCATACGGGGCGCCCAGGCTGGACAACTCCTGTTGCGGCTTAAACAGGGAACGCTCAGTCTTCGGGAGTACATCGCCCGGTTCCGCCGGTTGGCGGTGGAGTCCGGTTGGAACGAGGAATCGCTCCTGTCCGCGTTCCAGAACGGACTCAACCGAGAGTTGGGCATGGAGGTGGCGCTGCGGGGCGAGAAGGGCACTGTGGATGAGGTCATCCAGATGGCCATTCAGGTGTCTGACCTAGCTATGCAGTGGGGGGGCGGTCCGGGTCCTTCCAGAAGCGTCTCCCGCCCAGCGGAGGAGAGGAGATATTCTCGGTCCACCGCTTCCTTCGCGGAGGAGCCGATGCAGTTGGATCGGGTGGTCCTTTCCCAGCAGGAACGGAAGCGGAGGCTGGACACCGGAGCTTGTCTCTACTGCGGGGCGTTGGGATACTCCCTTCGCGACTGTCATCGTCGGCCAAAAGATCGGGCCCCTCAGTGATGGCGGGGTCCCTGAGGTGCCAGAATGCGACCCGCTCTCCAGCTCCACTTGCAGGCTCCCATTTTCACGGGCATCTCCTTTGGGCGAAGGAGAGGCGTCCGGTGGAGGTGTTGGTGGACTCCGGAGCAGATGCCAGTTTTATTGATGCCGCTCTGGTCGAACGGGCCGGTATTCCCACCGAGCGGATACAGCCACCATTGGAGGTGAACTCGCTGGATGGCAAGCCGTTGGCCCGGATCACTCAACGGTCTGTTCCTCTCACTCTGATTCTGTCAGGGAATCACCGGGAGACCATCCACTTACACATCATCTCCTCCCCCCACACCCCGGTGGTATTGGGTAGACCGTGGTTGGCTATCCACAATCCACACATCGATTGGGCGGCGGGTTCCGTGATAAGTTGGAGCATGTTCTGCCACTCGAACTGCCTCCGGTCCGCTCTAGCCCCACGCAGCCCACCCACCCGCCCGGTTCCGAGTCCTCCCGATCTCTCATCCGTCCCCCATGTTTACCACGACCTCGGGGAGGTGTTCTCTAAGGAACGGGCCGTCTCCTTACCTCCTCACAGACCATACGACTGCGCCATCAATCTCCTTCCCGGCGCGTCTTTGCCGGTTAGGCGACTCTACAATCTGTCCCGGCCCGAGAGACAGACCATGGAGACCTACATCCACGACTCTCTGGCAGCGGGCCTGATCAGACCCTCATCGTCGCCTGTGGGTTCTGGGTTTTTCTTTGTGACTAAAAAGGATAACTCGTTAAGGCCGTGTATTGACTTCCGGGGGCTAAACGATATCACCGTCAAGAACAAGCACCCCTTGCCACTCATCGACCCAGCCTTCGAGCCGCTCCGTAATGCAACGGTGTTCTCCAAATTGGACCTCCGCAATGCCTACCATCTCGTCCGGATCCGTGAGGGGGACGAGTGGAAGACGGCGTTCAACACTGCTTTGGGGCACTTCGAGTACCGGGTCATGCCCTTCGGTCTCACCAACGCCCCGGCAGTGTTCCAAGCTCTGGTGAACGACGTCCTCCGAGACATGCTGAACCTGTTCGTCTTTGTCTACCTGGACGATATTTTGATATTTTGAGGTAGTCAGAGGGAGCACGTTCAGCACGTTCGGTTGGTACTTCAGCGGCTTTTGGAGAACAAGCTGTTCGTCAAGGCGGAGAAGTGCGAGTTCCACGCTAAGTCGGTGGCTTTTTTGGGGTTCATAATCGAACCGGGGCAAGTTCGATCGGATCCCGTTAAGGTCAAGGCAGTGGCGGAGTGGCCGACGCCTACGTCCCGGAGACAACTCCAGCGGTTCCTCGGCTTTTCTAATTTTTACCGCAGGTTAATCCGGGATTTCAGTAGTGTCGCGGCCCCACTTACTCGGCTCACCTCCACGCTCTCTCCGTTCTCCTGGACTCCTGAGGCAGGTGCGGCGTTTGCGCAGCCGAAACGTCTGTTTACCTCGGCTCCGGTTCTGAGGCATCCGGATCCGGCATGCCAGTTTGTGGTGGAGGTGGACGCATCGGATTCCGGTGGGGGGGGGCCGTTCTTTCTCAACGTTCCACGGGGGATCGGAAGACTTACCCTTGTGCTTTTTTTTCGAGACAGTTGACACCCGCGGAGAGGAACTACGACGTGGGGAATCGGGAGCTCTTGGTAGTGGTTCTGGCCTTGGAGGAGTGGAGGCATTGGCTGGAGGGGGCCGAACAACCGTTCGTGGTCTGGACAGACCACAAGAACTTGGCCTACCTCCGCACCGCCAGATGGCTGAACTCTCGACAGGCGCGGTGGGCGTTGTTCCTTCACGCTCACCTACCGGCCTGGATGTTGGAATGTGAAACCAGACTCTCTCTCTCGCCAGTGGGGCGCCGAGAGGGATCTCGTCGAGCCAGAGACCATCCTGCCTCCGGTGTGCGTGATTGGGGCAGTCACATGGGAGATCGAGGGTCTCGTCCGGTCGGCTCAGCTGACTCATCCAGATCCAGGTAATGGTCCCGCTAACCGGCTGTTTGTACCCGATCCAGTTAGGTCTCGGGTGCTGCAGTGGGCTCATTCCTCCCGTCTGACCTGCCATCCTGGATTTCCTCAGACGGAGCTTCTGGTGGCCTTCCATCTCCCGGGACACCCAGGCCTTTGTCACGGCCTGCACCGTCTGTGCACGCAGCAAGGCCTCACATCGACCTCCTGCGGGGTTGCTGCAGCCGCTGCCTATCCCTCGTCGGCCTTGGTCGC
Source organism: Muraenolepis orangiensis (assembly GCA_027704905.1). Taxonomy (NCBI): domain Eukaryota; kingdom Metazoa; phylum Chordata; class Actinopteri; order Gadiformes; family Muraenolepididae; genus Muraenolepis; species Muraenolepis orangiensis. The sequence goes on along the minus strand of CM051008.1, from coordinate 4,946,285 downwards.
ACATCGCCGTGGACTTCGTCACCGGTCTTCCGCCGTCGTCTGGTAACTCCACCATCCTCACCATCGTCGACCGGTTTTCGAAGGCGGTCCATTTTGTGCCGTTGCCCAAGCTTCCCTCGGCCAAGGAGACGGCGGACCTCCTGGTGCTGCAGGTATTTCGTCTGCATGGGATACCCCTGGACATAGAGTCCGACCGGGGGCCACAGTTCGCGTCGCAGTTGTGGAAGGCGTTCTGCCAGGCTCTGGGGGCCACCGCCAGCCTCTCCTCCGGATACCATCCTCAGTCCAATGGACAAACGGAGAGAGACAACCAGGACCTGGAAGCGCCTCTCCGCTGCGTCGCCACGCGCCATCCATCTTCATGGAGTTCCCACCTCCCTTGGGTGGAGTACGCCCACAACTCCCTGATCAGCGACGCCACGGGGATGTCGCCGTTCCAGGCATCACTGGGCTATCAACCACCCCTGTTTCCCGTCCAGGAGGAGATTGCGGTGCCGTCGGTACAGGCCCACCTCCAGCGCTGCCGCCGGATTTGGAGGACCGCACGGTCGGCACTCCTTCGTACGGCCGATCGGAACCGGCGTTTGGCGGACCGTCGGAGGGTTCAGGCACCATCTATCGACCTGGACAACAGGTTTGGCTCTCCTCCCGTGACCTGCCACTCCAGGTACAGTCCCGGAAGTTGGCGCCTCGTTATGTGGGACCTTAAACGGTGGACAAGGTCATCAATCTGGTTTCTGTAAGGTTAAGATTGCCGCCAGCCATGAAGGTTCATCCCACCTTTCATGTCTCCCTATTGAAACCTGTGTCTTCCAGTCCCTTGTGCCCCCCCCACCACACCCCCTCCCCCCCCCCAGGATCATTGACGACCATTTCTACACGGTGAGAAAGATCCTGGACATCCGTCGCCGTGGCCGGGGTTTCCAGTACCTGGTGGATTGGGAAGGGTACGGCCCGGAGGAGCGGAGTTGGATTCCACGGCGGAGTGTCCTGGATCTGTCCCTCATCCGCGACTTCCATCAGGAACATCCCAACAGGCCGAGTGGGGCGCAAGGAGGCACCCGTTGAGGGGGGGGTACTGTCACGGTTACGGTGGTTGTCAGGGGGCGTTGCCAGGCCGCGTGCGCTAGAGGCGCACACACACACGCACCTGCCAACCATTACCGTGGCTAATTGCCATTGATCTCACCTGGGGGGCTATTTATACAGCGGCGTCAGTGAGAGACGTCGCTCGTTCGTACTATGTGTAACCGGTACGCTACCAGTCCCCAGGTGACATTCATCCCTGGCTTTTGATCACCCTGCTACGGACTATCAGAGAGATAGCCCGCTCGTCTGCTGTTCCAGCCCCTCGTCGGTCCAGACGATCGACGCACCTCGACGCACCACCTCAACGCACCTTGACTTCCCGGTAACCCGACCCATCGCCTGTCCCAACTATCCCTACGTCTGCTACCTGTCGGATCGACGCACCTTGACTTCCCGGTAACCCGACCCATTGCCTGTCCCAACTATCCCTACGTCTGCTACCTGTCGGCTTGACGCACCTCGATCTCCCGGTCCCAGATCCCTCGTCGGTCCTGGAGATAACAATCTATTGTGTGTTGTGCCGTAATAAAACCCCTGTTCTTCCACACACCTTTTTGACACCTCCTGTGCTTCAAATGGAGCTCATTGACCTGCAGTGCAATTCTGAACTCAAAGCCAAGTTCAGGGAGGTGAGTGGAAAAGCAGACAAGCTTGGACAATTTTTGAGAGAATTGCCCCCCACCTTCCCTGAGCTTTCCAGGATGTTCAAGCGGACCATTTTTGGGAGCACATATCTGTGTGAAAAGCTCTTCTCCACCATGAACTTTAGTAAGTCAAAGTACACATCCAAAATTACTGATGAACATCTTCAAGCCATACTGAGGGTCTCAATTGCTTCCTCCCTCAAGCCAAATGTGGCTCAGCTGTGTAAGAGGAAGCGCTGCCAGGTCTTGGCAGCAAGGAGTAGGTAAGAGAAGCCTATGTTCTGAAGAACCGTTCATGTTCTGAACTGTTATTAATAAAGATTGAGAAGATTGGATCAGTTGTTCTGTGTTGTGTGCAATCAAGATTCAAGATTCAAGATTCAGGTCACATAGTGGCATTGCTGTTCCAAACAGTTGTGCAATGATTACACATGGATCCACAAGTGCAAAGATCAATTAGAGTAATAGCTGACCACTTATTTTTCTACATATACATGCCAAGATACCTGTCTTTGAGAAATGAACACAAGCAAAACCCAGGTTCTTCAATGAAAGATTGGAATGACAAAATGTTATAAAATATTTTATTACATTTATACATCAATTATGTTTTTTAGCCAATATGTTATAATAGTTCAATAATGATGTATGTACAATATGTTACAATTTTAATTTTTACAAATCTATACAAATGACTTTACATTCAACAGTTTGCTTACATTGATAATGTTTGTGTACATAAGATATACAGAATGTTTCACAAAATGATCTGCCACTGGAATAAACAAAATTCACTAAATTAAATTACAATTACTTAACCCAGGGGTTCTCAAACTTTTTGTTTCTGCGGACCACTATTTATCATCAAGGATTTTCGCGGACCACCTCATATGCAAACCGTAAAAATAAGTACATATAAACGTAGTGTTAAAACGCAGATTTTTTTTATAGTTAATTATAGACAATCAAAAGTCAATTGAAGCCTATCTGATACTTGTGTTGCAGGTGTGACCGGTGTCTGTCTGCGTTGGACGGCGGACAACTTCTTTTTTTCTTTTGGTCCTTGACCATATATTCAAATCTGCATCCACTCATAGAACACAACAGCTGCATCAGTGAACATGAACTGCAGCTTCAGCTCTTTCAACATCCGATTGTATCCGTGTACAATAAGGAAATAATAAATAAAATAACTGATTTTGTGCAATTATAGGCTAATTAAACTCAAAACAACGCACACGCACAGCAAGTCCAAGCTAACCTTATCACTCAGCTAATGAGATGGATGATGTTGCTTCGCAGACGTCAACATCTGGATGTCAGGTTCCAGCGATGACAGCTTCAATCTGAGATCTGGTTTGTTACGCTTGCCTGGCTCTTGACAATGCAACAAAGAGGGAGACCACACATGGTTATCATTAATAGTATATTTAATGAAGAAAGAAGAATGTTATATTACAGAAAAGGTTGGATTGAAATAATGTTTAGAGAAAATGATAACCACAACTACAATGGCTGCTGGTCGACGAGAAAAAGAGCAAGATCCATGACCCTGGGCTGATCTTATTGTCTCCAGGACAATCAACAACATTGGGTACACCTGGTGGTCTATCTGGAAAGAGAAGAAGAAACCCCACACAGGACACAGGATAACAGCGCCCACTATGGGACCATATGTGGAACGTCACATCCCCCCCCTTAAAACAGAGGCCTACCAAAAAGGTCTCTGTAAAATCTGTCCCCAATTTTTCAGCACAACTAATAATCAAAAATACAAATTATAATGATTGTGGGAATACTACCATCCGGCCAGAGGAACTGGGGATCTCCACCACACGGTCTGACCAACTCAACCTCCCCCACAACCTGCCCACCCTCCAGCAATTCCTGGTTTAAAGGGAAATTAGTCAGGTTTAGTCACATTATTAACTTTTCTATAGTCTGTGCAGAACCTAACTGTCATGTCTGGTTTTCCAACCAACAAACACGGTGATGCCCAACTGGAGTTTGAAGGAACAGCCAGCCCGTTCTCTAATAAATACTGAACCTCAGTATCCATGCGGCGGCGTTTCTCCAGAGGGACTCGATAGAACCGCTGACGAATCGGCTTCGCCTCCCCAACGTCTATGTCGTGCTGCACTAAGTGGGTACAAGAAGGGGTATCCAAAAACAATGAGGGAAATGCAACAAGCAACCCCTCTAACTCTCTACAGTTTCTCTCAGTCAAATGACCAAACAGAACTGATACATCAGCCAACATCTCAGAATTCTTGAGCCGAGGACGCAAAACACCGTCTCCAGGCCCACTCACATCCTCCTCCCACCCTGCTGCCACCACAGGAGTGGATGGAGATGGAGATACCCCATTCACTGTGGTCAACACCACCGGCTTCACCTCAAAGACCGCATCTTCTCCGGCCCTAGGTGAACGAGAATAATAACATTTTAGTAAGTTTATGTGACAAAGTTGTGTAGACTTTCTACGGTTTGGAGTATCGATCAAATAATTCTGTTCGGACACCTGTCGTACAACAGAGTAGGGACCAGTAAATTTCGCCTGGAATGGCGAACCAGGTATAGGCAATAACGCCAACACTTGGTCCCCAGGACAGAACACTCGTGGTTCAGTCCGACGATCAAACAGTCTCTTCATTTTACTTTGTGCCACAGTCAAATGCTCACTCGCCATTTTTCCCGCCAGATGTAACCTCAACGGATATTTTAGGGACAGGCAATTTTCCCTTTTGTATGCCCATATTAACTAAAACATTCTGTAAAGCCTCTACTACTTCCTGTTTCTTTGCTCGGACCTTCACCACCTCAAGCTTAACCTCATAATGTTCAACAACCTTCCACAGTTGTTCCTTTGTTAACTGTGACAACCCCTCGACCGACGGAGCTGCCACAAACTCCTCAAAAACATCCATATCTCAATTTAATCAAATAACCAATATAAATCAACCCTTACAAACGGGAATCTCCCCTCCTATTACAAACTCCTTCTATAAACTACTCCCATATCAGCCATAATCCTCAGCCCATTTAAAGCGAGTTACTGTGCACACATACAAAACAGAAAAGTAACTAACATACCGCGCAAGAGCTGCCCCGTATCTAACTCCTAGCAATAACTAACTAACCACTCAGCTAGTCTTCAGTGCGTTCACATGCAACTCTTCCACCCCGCAAATGCCTGGTGGCGCCCCAATGTTAAGTCTGTTCCGATATTTTGTCTTCAACGAGACCAGTGATGAAAATCCCGACTCACAGAGGTAAGTGGTAGGAAAGGGCATAAGAAACATCAAGGCCTTGTCGGACAGCTCTGGGTATTCTGAAGCAGCTTTTAGCCAAAAGGCAGGCAGGCATCTCTGAGAAAAATCCACTTTTAAAGCACTGTCACAGGACAGTTCAACAAGGCTGTCTTGCTCTCTGGACGTAAGGTTTGCGAGGATGTCATCGTCCAGGGTCGCAAATGGATTTCTGATCCAGTTTGCAGTTGTGTCAGGGATAGGGAAGTACATCCGTAGCTGTGTTTTCAAACTGTGCAAGTGCTCCCTGACATCATTTTTCACATTATTTGGAAGCTGCATTTCCGCGGTGTCCAAAAAATCGGATCGGTTTGCAAACGAGTCATAGTTTGACTGCTCCAGGCGCCTGGCCCACATCTCCATCTTCTTGATTGTAGCTTCAACTTTGTCTTGCACGTGAAAAAGTGTCACTGACTTCCCCTGAAGACTCCGATTGAGTCCATTCAAATACTAAAATAAAATATCTGCCAGGTATGCCAACTTGGCAAGCCACGGGGCATCACTGAAGCGATCTGAAAGTTCCAATTTTGAGTCAAGTAAAAACATTCTCACTTCATCGCGCAACTCCTAGAGCCGCACAAGCACCTTTCCTCTCGATAGCCACCGGACCTCGGTGTGCACAAGTAATTGCCGGTGATCACTGCCCATCTCATCGCATAAAACGGCAAACAACCGGGCATTCAGTGGACGGGCCATGATAAAATTGACCGTTCGTACTGCTTCATCCAGAACAGTTTTGAGATCAGGAGGCATTTTTTTGGCTGCGAGAGCCTCCCTGTGGATGCTGCAGTGGATTGATTTAGTTTGTGGAGCCACTGCTTGTACACGTTTAACAAGCCCACTGTGTCGGCCTAACATGGCTGCTGCCCCGTCTGTGCTAATGCCCACGCATTTTGACCAATCAATCCTATGTTCCGTTATGAAACTGTTCAACATGTCAAAAAGTGCCTCTGCAGTTGTGCGTGATGGCAAACATTTACAAAAGAGAAAGTCCTCCTCTATTTCTCCGTTGTGTTCATACCTTACGTATGAGAGCAGGTTGGCAAGGTTAGCTATGTCAGTTGATTCATCGACTGTAGTGCAAAAAATCGACTGGCTTTTATCCGCGCTATTAGCTGGTCATTCACATTGCTGGCCATTTCCTCAATTCTGCACTGTACGGTGCTGTCTGACAATGGAATCAAGTCCATTTGCTTGCATGCCTTTTCACCCAGCATAACCCCCACCGCCACCTTAATTGATGGCAGCACCACCTCCTCACCGAGTGTATGCGCTTTCCCATTTTTTGCGATAATTCTTGACAATCTGTATGAGACTTCCACTGCTTTAGCATTGTTGCTACCTGTAGATGTGGATTCCATGATGTTCTTGCTACTGTGAAATTCTTGGAGCCTGTTTTTAAAAAACTCAACTGGCTTGGACTTCAACTCTCCATGCTTTGTCTCAAGGTGACGGCGAAGATTAGCTGGTTTTAGGCTCTCGTTAGCCAGTGTCTCGTAGCACAGAACGCATAATGGCAAAGGCTCATCTTCGGTGCCTGTGTATGTAAATCCCAGTTCTAAGTATTTCACATTGTATTTTCGCTTAATCTTCACTTTTGTAGTATAATTTCTACTCGGTGGAATAAGAATCTTTCTCAGAGGTCCGGATACTAAGGTCAAGGTTTTTATTGAACAAAGCATCAAATTCATCTGCTGCAGCGAGATGGAGCCTGCCGTGCCAATTCGCAGAACTGGCCACGCGCTCCTTTACCAAACATTATATAGCCATAGTATCCTACACCAACTGATACTATTGGTCTGAGAGGTACAACCAGTATCCACTACTCTGGTTGGGCATGGTGTCTTCTCGGCCCGGCGTCTTCATCGTCACGTCCCATGTTTATGGCTCAAAACCCCCAAGGGGGTCGTATTTGGCTTGCCCAACATTTCACGGCCCTACTCTCTACGTTAGAGCTCATGTTACACTTGAAAACCAGCCTAAAGGCACCATTACAAGGGCCTGAAGGCACACCAACACCTACACATCTGGAACTGATTAACACATCTCTATGTCCTAGTGGGCCTTGGGGTCCACCAGCAGATTATGCTGTAGCCACCTACTGCAATGTATAGAGGATCCAAAGACAGTGTTTTAGATTATAATAAGGGTATAAAAATACACTACATATTCCCCCCTTTGGGACTCTATAAAGAAGTCCCAACACAAAAATGTTTACACAAATAAAAAACATCATATACCTTCAACTGCATCATCATTCTGTTTCACAATTCACAGTGCAATTAACATATTGTTCACATAAAGAATCATAGCACAATTCAACTGACAATTTGAAAAACCATATGCGATTGTACTGCATACAGTGTTGTAACATCAAAGAAAAACCACAGTCACTGTTCTCCTTCAGGACTTCCTGTAAAATTAATTGTTCACAAGGTTCATTCATGCGTTAGTTCAAGCATTGCAACTCTGATTAAACCCCTTTCTGTGAATATTGCATAATGTAGTATTATTACTCTCTGTAGTAGTAAATATACTCTCTGGTAAATATGTATATATGTAGCACAGAATGAAAACTCTGCTTTTCAGAAAAAAACAACAATGTCCATGTTTTCTTATGCAAGATTACATTCCTTAAGGTCTTCATCTATGATTTACCATTCCTTAGGGGGAATTAAGCACAAAACATTAAACACAATCAAAACAAACACAAAATCTGTTAATCTGATACGAATAGGCTTCATAACCACTTGTATATATATATACTGTATATATATGTATAGTATGATTGCATTATATCAAAAACATATAGAAAAATGAAATCTTAGTTAATCAAAATCAATGGGATGAGTTGACTCATCATACCTGTAATACCAATTCTAAGGTATCTCAATTTTCACATTATCATCCTGATAAAATATATTGTATGATTAGTGGTCCTAGGGGGCCCATGATTCCCTAAATCAGGTATTTTATCTATGTGCTGTTCTAGCAAATCTTCTTAATGTTGCTGTAGAAGAAAAACCCCTTTCATTTGCATGGTGTGATGTTATTCAATGGAATCCATATGTAGGTTGTGTTGGACTGCAACCGCTGAGACGTATCCAAGGTCCACATCTATCAGGATGGCAGATGATGTGACTTGGATCTGGTATGATCGCTTCACGTTTGACTGGACCCACGTTGGTTTTAGGATACGGACGTATACCCAGTCCTCAGCCTGGGGTGATGGTTTGTCTGATGTTGGATTGGCTGCCTGCTCCTGTTCAAACAGACACTCATAGACAGATGTGAGGCATTTTATACATGTAGCTAGCATCTTCTAGCTGCTTTGGTTCCTCACTGTGTCCAAGTATCCTATAAGGGACAAACATGTTAGTTAAGCCTCTTCATATTATTTAAATTCAATGTAATTGTTCCATTAGCCCTTTCCACTAGTCCTGTTGACTCTGAATAATAGACCAAAAAATACATTGTATTTGATTATTGTATGACATAAATGTAATCATGCTTGAATAGGTTATACTTGAAAGTAACCCATCACTGTGTAGTTCTCTACAACATATTATGTATTTAGAGATGTTTATCAATGAAAATGTTTATCAATGAAAATGTTTATCAATGAAAACCTTCATCTCCCCCCTTGCAGAGTGACTAACCCCAGTGTCAATCTGCAAAACAACATTGATAAAACAAAAAAGTAAAAATTAAAAAAATATTAAAAATGAACAGAATAATACACATAAAGGAAATAAATGAAATGTAACAATGTTACCACAAACAAATCAGAATAAAACTTGCAAAGTAAATCCTTCAATACAACACAAATAAATTCACCAATGAAACACAAGATCAGCTTCATCTTGTGGTCACCAGGGTTCCAAAGGAAAACTCAGTCAGTCTGCAGTCTGACCAAGCATCCAGAAACATAATTCAAAACAAATACAACAAAAAGATAAAAAATAAAAATTCATGTTGAAATATGAATGGATGAGTATTTGCCAACTTAGGTCTGTCCATAATTTATTGTCTTTCACAGTATTTTGAATAATTGTCCCTGTCCTAGGCGCATCCCTTCAAACATCTACAACCTCTTCACACACTCTGATGTTTAAGTACTGTGTACCGATCTTCAGGAATTGAACACACACATCGGCCTTCATACTCTTCTGCTCGCATGATAGCCATCTGAACTGCCTGTATATTCATCGCTCTACCAATACCCCTCGTTATCATTCCTTGTATGATAGGAATAGCACAACTGAGTATCAGTATCACAACAATTAGACCAACTCCAAAGCCTGGTTGTGTTGCTTCTATTGGAGTCCTTCTGGATCTTGTGGGATTCTGGTTACGATAGTCAAGGCTATACTCGCAGTGGAGGCTTCTGTGTTCAGATAATCCGGTCTCAGTGTGTTGATGGTGGTAGAGACAAAGATTGTACTTGAGTTTGAGGGAGCTGGTTTCAAAGTACTGCGTGGACTTAGAGTCATACGAGTTTCTGGTTTCATTGAAGTTGCTAATGGTTGTGTTAGATTTCCACTGTTCTCTTGTATTGTTAGGGTTGTATTCTTATAGTTAAACAAAGGAAAATTCGGATCTCTGCATTCATATTGTCCTTCATCTTCCTGTTTGACATCTTTGATGAGGAGTGAACAATTCCAAAATTGTTTCATTCTGTTTTCATGTGTGGAATTTGAGTGTAATTCGCTGAGTTTCCTGTTTTGTTTTGTCCATACAGCGTCTGCTTTATAGAGTCCAATGTTACATGGGAGTATGACTGAGCTCCCTTTCATTCCTGTGACTTCATTTCCTTGTCTTGCTCGTCGATTTCTCCTCAGAGACTTATGCCGTGTTGACATCTCCAATGTCATAGTCTTTGAGTCGAATAGGTTTGACCAAGGTTCTGACTGGCCTTGAGCGTTTTGGCTGGACTGGATCAGGGCATTTCTTTGGTTCTCTGCAGTCAGTGGGGGAGGCCTCCCGGCCTCTTGGGTTTGGCTCTGGTTGTTCTGGAACATCCCGTAAATCAAGTGCATTGAACCCTCCGTGCTGTGCATCTTCTGGGAACTGGCACTCGGCATCACTTGGAAAAGGAGATATATGATCATCCATATTCTCAATGTCATCATCCGAGTCGGGAGCAGTACCTCTGTTTTGAGGTGGTGCCTCCTTTTCTTCTCCTTGTGGTACCTCCTCCTCATCTCGGTCTGTTGGTGCCTTAATGCAGTGATGTAGGTGGTACCAAGTCGGAGATCCCTTGATCTGAATTGCAGTTCTTGTGGTGCGGATGACTTCAAATGGTCCCTCTCGTCGGGCGTCATGCCACTTTCTCCGGTAGATCTTGACAAACACTTTGTCGCCTGGTTGAATGGCGTCTTTTCGCTCCTTCAAGTTCTCTTGTGCCTGTTTGTGGGCGACATAAACAGATATGTTTCTCAAACAAACCATGCATCTTCCTATGACATGGACAATTCTTTCCACAAATATGGAGCCCAAAATCCATATTCATTTGTGATCTTCCTTCTCACTTCCCCCCTTGCTACATGGGCTGGCTCCCCTGGCAAGCCAGTGTAGCACCTTCAATTTTATGCTCTTGGTTCAGATAATCATCTCTGTTTATCTTCATAGCCGCTCCTTGTGGTCCCAAAATTATGCAGCCGGAACTGAGTTGAGTTTGTTCAGGTTGGTGTTTTAGCCAATCGTCTGGGTCAGATTTGGTGGCATCCTTCGAGTACTGAAGCGTACAGTGTGATGGATATTGAGGTGGTTTAGCACCGGGGATGTTTGCAGAAATGAACTTCTCCCACAGCTTTGCTGGTTCCATGAGGTCTTGGCTAAGGTCCCCTAGCCAATATACCATAGCAGCGTCTTCTTCTACCATCATGGATAACTGATGATATTCAGAAGGTACTTCTACCTGACAGCCGTCAGGTGTGCATTTCACTGTACAGTTCAATTGACATAGTGCATCTCTTCCAAGAAGTCCAATAGGGGTGTTTTTTGACACAAGAATAGGTAGAATGGCTCTTTGATTCTTGTATCGGAGTTCCACCGGTTTTGTGGTGGGTATCAGCTGTTTTATTCCCTCAAATCCGACTGTCCTTATATGTTTTCCAGACATAGGGAGGTGTGTGACGTGCGACGATTGTTAACCTTCACACAGATGGTAGATTCCTTTTCCGGCCTATACACCACCAGCTGACACCCCCCTTTCGGATTCTCTGGGCACCCCTATAACCCTTCCGGGCCCCTATATGGGTTTACCGGTCCCTGGGGTGGCTTTTGCTGCCACCACAGTTCTTGGGTTGGCCGCTTTCTGTACCCTCTTTTATTTCTTTCTCCATCTATCCTGCCTTTGTAGGGGCAGTTGCAAAAATGGTGCCCAGCCTGTCCACATAGAAAACATTTCATATTTGGATGTAGCCCTGGATTGTACCCTTGTTGTCCAATGTTTCCTATTCCTCCTTGCCCCCCATCTTGTTGTTGTCCAGAGTTGGGCTGTAGGTGAGGGGGCAGAGGAGCAGCCTGTCTTGGGGGTGGCTGTATTTGTTGCGGTTGAGGTGGATTCTGCAGAACTGCAGCCTCTTTCATTAATTGAATTTGGTTTACTTCCCTGATTGTCTCCTGATCTTGTTCCTTCAGAGTATGTTGCTTTTTGCGATACAGTTCCACCTGATGTGCTATGTGGTCCATGTAGACATTCTTGGTCATGTTTCTCAGTCCCACTACTTCTGCCAGTTTGCTTCTGACTGACAAGGGCAGTCCCTGCTGGATCTTTTCTCTCATAATAGATTGCTCCAGGAAGTTTATGTCCGCATCTTTCCCTGTGATATCTCTCCACCGTTGATGTGCGCGGTTCACATAGGCTCTAGGGTTCTCAGCTTCTCTCATTGGTTCAATGTCAATATTGTCTGGATGAACATTGGTAGGATCTGCGTCTCTCAAAGCTTTCCACACGCGTCCTCTGTTTGCCGCAAAGAGCTCTGGGTCGTATATTGCTGTGTCGACAAATCTTTGGAGCCCAACTGAAACCAGGATTTCTTCCATTGTAGACACACCCATCAGAGTTGCCAAAAGTTTTTTGATGTCTCCCATGCCAAGCTGTGTCCCTATAAGGGCCTCATCCATTTTTGAAGTCCATGGGTGTCCTCCCTCCTGGATTACGGGCAATTTTTCCATTATTTTGATGTCCGTATTTGCCCATGGTTTGTATTCCAAATTCTGCCCTCTAACCAACACTGGGCAGCTTTTCGGTGTTCTGCGCTTTGATTTCTTTCGTTCCCCTCGCTGTTCTTCTTGGATGTTAAAGAGTTTTTCCTTAATCCCTTCCTCCTGTCGGCAAAGGCCCTTCGTCCTTTTCACTAAGGAGCGCAGCTGTCTTTTGGCCAAACTTATTTCAGCTCCTAATTTTCCCTTTGATGCACCGATAGATCTCAATTCTTTGGTAATTCTGGTAACTTCTTCGTCCATCTCGTCTATCATTCCTTCCCTGGGTGAGACTGTAGAGGAACCTCCAGCTTCTGGTTCGTCGGTATCCTCTCCACTGTCTTCTTCACTGCTACTTGAATCGCTTTCAGTCTCCTCTTTGCAGCTGACTTTTCTCCCTTCTCTTTCAGCTTTCGCCATCAACTTTCTGATCTGCAGGTCATACCCTCCAGCGCACTGGTCTTCGTCGCTAGAGCTCTGTCCATGGCCTGTTGACCTTTCCTTCTCTCCATGTTTTTTCCTCGTCTTCCTCGATGATGTTTTTGCAAGGTTGACGGTTCTCTGATTTGGGGATGATGACCTCTGTTTCTTACTTTTACGATCTGGTTGAAGTTGGTCAGAGTTTGGGATTGGCATTTGTGGATACAGACTAGTGAGCGTTTCTTTTCCCTCGTACGGTGGTGGAGTCACCACTGGAGACATGTGTGAAAATGGGGTGTTCATTTTGTCCGTAAATTTCTCCGCTTCATAGTTTTCTCTCACGCTTTCTCTCTTCTGTTTTGTGCACCTTTTTGCATCTTCTGTCCTTCTGCCTTGAATAGTTCTAAAACTGCTGTTTCTAAAACTCGCTTGCTCGTTCGGTTATGACCCTTTCTCCATGTCGTCTGTTCGGACTTATATGTGTTTATAAGCACCTCCATTTGATTTATAACCACTGGATCAAACGTGCCTTCTTCTGACCAGGGCTGATCGATGTGAGCCCATCTCTTATTCCATTTTTTGGACACTTTGCCAATTTCTTTTATTAATGGGTTGTTCTTCTCTACCATGCCCACTGGAGTAGACGGCTTGTCTGAAGCCATTTCCATGGTTTCAAATAAAACAAAATCAATCAACGAATCAAATGAATGAATGAATGAATGGATGAATCAAATAAAACAAAAACAATCAATGAATTAAATGAATGAATGAATGAAATAAAACAACATCAATCAACAAATCAAATGAATGAATGAATGAATGAATCAAATAAAACAAAAACAATCAACGAATCAAATGAATGAATCAATCAATCAACAAATCAAATTAATGAATGAATGAATGAATCAAATAAAACAACTTCAATCAACAAATCAAATTAATCAATGAATTATCAAATAAAACAAAATCAATGAATGAATCAAATGAATGAATGAATGGATGAATCAAATAAAACAAAACAATCAATGAATCAAATGAATGAATGAATGGATTAATCAAATAAAACAAAATCAATAAATCAACGAATCAAATTAATGAATGAATTAATCAAATAAAACAAAATCAATCAATGAATCAAATTGATCAATGAATGAATGGATGAATCAAATAAAACAACTTCCACTAATCAATGAATCAAATGAATGAATGAATCAAATAAAACAAAAACAATCAACAAATCAAATGAATCAATGAATGAATGACTCAAATAAAACAACTTCAATCAACAAATCAAATTAATTAATCAACAAACAAGGGATTGCAACCCCTATATTGTTTTATACCAGCTTAGCTGCTTCTTATCCTTTCAAAAGTTCAAACCTGTGTGTGTGTGTGTGTGTGTGTGTGTGTGTGTGTGTGTGTGTGTGTGTGTGTGTGTGTGTGTGTGTGTGTGTGTGTGTGTGTGTACGTGTGAGAGAGAGAGAGAGAGAGAGAGAGAGAGAGAGAGAGAGAGAGAGAGAGAGAGAGAGAGAGAGAGAGAGAGAGAGAGAGAGAGAGAGAGAGAGAGAGAGAGAGAGAGAGAGAGCGAGAGAGAGAGAGAGAGAGAGAGAGCGAGAGGGGGTTTAACTGAGTATGGTTCTGACCTCAGATCCCTACTGGCTGTCCAAGGAGTTGGTTCTTTGGCCTTGTTTCCTTGAATCTCACTAATATAAAATATAAACAGTTATTTTCTTATTGAAATCTGTATGAATGACCCAGCCGAAATGAATTAGCCTTATCAATCCTACAGTCATACAAGAACATGAAATGTTTATAGGGAAACGATTATAGGTGGCCCAGAAAACTGAGCCACACTTGAAAAAAGAAAAGGATGAATAGCCTCCATTCAGCCTAAAGCGCTGACAACTAGATTTAAGTTATTAAACTTCTGAAAGATAAACCAAGAAGGTGAGCTCTACCTCTGGTTTAGTAGAGTAGGTTATTTACTCGCATCACGTGGAAACAACCCATATGTTCCATACAAAGAACAGACCACAGGAGAGACCGTGCTTCTCTCTTCATTTGCATACTAACAACCTCGTCATCGGGTTGGATTTACATTGGGATCATGGCGACTCAAACTCTTGCCTCTTGCGTTTGTCCTACACCACGTGTGCCACCAATGCCTGTAGTACCACCAAGAACCACGTGGTTCATGAAATAACCACGAGGTCCACAAAGGGCTACGTATGCTAACAAGGCCTGCAACATCACAAAGAACCACCCCATGGTCCATGAAATAACCACGAGGTCCACAAAGGCCCACAATTTACCACGTGTGCTACCAAGGCCTACAGTATCACAAAGAACCACCCCATGGTCCACGAAATAACCACGAGGTCCACAAAGGCCCACAATTTACCACGTGTGCTACCAAGGCCTACAGTATCACAGAGAACCACCCCATGGTCCATGAAATAACCACG
This sequence comes from Muraenolepis orangiensis, assembly GCA_027704905.1. Taxonomy (NCBI): domain Eukaryota; kingdom Metazoa; phylum Chordata; class Actinopteri; order Gadiformes; family Muraenolepididae; genus Muraenolepis; species Muraenolepis orangiensis. The sequence goes on along the minus strand of CM051008.1, from coordinate 4,931,150 downwards.
AGGTCCACAAAGGGCCCCAATTTACCAACATGCTACCAAGGCCTACAGTATCACAAAGAACCACATCTACCATGAAATAACCACGAGGTCCACAAAGGGCCCCAATTTACCAACATATAACATGTGTTCTTTAGTATCTTCCAAGGCACGCTTATGGTACCCTTAGAACGGTAACTTATTTTGATTAGATTTGATGATACTTTTATGATACTTAAAGTGGTAACTTACTGATTTTTATTCGATTTTCTGATTTTCTTGTACTCTTAAAGTGGTAACTTACTTATTTTTTTTTATTAGATTAGATTTTCAGATTTTCTTATACTCTTAAAGTGGTAACTTACTTATTTTTTATTAGATTTGATTTTCTGATTTTCTTATACTCTTAAAGTGGTGACTTACTTATTTTTTATTAGATTTGATTTTCAGATTTTCTTGTACTCTTAAAGTGGTACATTCACTCTTAATTTTTAGCGGACATGTGAATTACTCTATTCCATCCAATAAACCCCAAAAGAGGTCCTTTTCGATTTGGTCAACTGTTAACCATAGCCTTAATCATAGTCAATAAAAGCAGACGCACTTAAGCGCTCTGAGGAAGATGTTTAGAGCTTACCTCAAACCCAGCATGCGCATACCGGTGCCCACGTGCGCTCGCTTCACCGACAGCAGCTGGTCAACAATCGTTTTAACCAAATCCTGTTCGTGACGCCAATATGTAGTATAATTTCTACTCGGTGGAATAAGAATCTTTCTCAGAGGTCCGGATACTAAGGTCAAGGTGTTTATTGAACAAAGCATCAAATTCATCTGCTGCAGCGAGATGGAGCCTGCCGTGCCAATTCGCAGAACTGGCCACGCGCTCCTTTACCAAACATTATATAGCCATAGTATCCTACACCAACTGATACTATTGGTCTGAGAGGTACAACCAGTATCCACTACTCTGGTTGGGCATGGTGTCTTCTCGGCCGGCGTCTTCATCGTCACGTCCCATGTTTATGGCTCAAACCCCCAAGGGGGTCGTATTTGGCTTGCCCAACATTTCACGGCCCTACTCTCTACGTTAGAGCTCATGTTACACTCTGTAGGATACCGTTGAAAACCAGCCTAAAGGCACCATTACAAGGGCCTGAAGGCACACCAACACCTACACATCTGGAACTGATTAACACATCTCTATGTCCTAGTGGGCCTTGGGGTCCACCAGCAGATTATGCTGTAGCCACCTACTGCAATGTATAGAGGATCCAAAGACAGTGTTTTAGATTATAATAAGGGTATAAAAATACACTACACTTTCTTAGTTTTTTTTGGCGGAATCTGGCTTGTAGATGCCTCCGACTCACTCTCATGATCTTCATTAACGTTAACATCTTTTCTCTTCAGACCACCTGATGCTAGCCACCGATCCATGTTTGTGGTTTTGCACGCACACGTGGGAAGATGAGAGCTCTCACTTGCACTCTGCTCTTCCGCAGCGCAGCCCCCCCTCCCTCCGGCTGAAATTATGAATGTAAGGCCTATATTAATCATAAGTAACACGGCAGGGTCCGTGAGAGTTTGTTTTCATCTGATTTCAAATAAACAAAGTCATGGCTTTCAGAATATTAAACTGGTTTCGGCAAATTCAGATGATAAATACAACTTTGAACCTTAACGGAATAATTACAAGCGGAAAACGGAGCAACTTAACGTCACAGGCAGCAGGCAAAACAGCCGGTGTTTCTCGTGTGTGTTTTCCCCGGGAAACAAACACAATACACACAAACGCAAAAAAATACACAAACGCACACAGTCATTATATAATGTGACATTCTCTCTCTCTCTCTCTCTCTCTCTCTCTCTCTCTCTCTCTCTCTCTCTCTCTCTCTCTCTCTCTCTCTCTCTCTCTCTCTCTCTCTCTCTCTCTCTCTCTCTCTCTCTCCACTTTCAAAATCGATTTAAAACTCATAACAAACAAACTAAATTCCCAAAGTTGTCCTGAAATGTACTTATTAAATAAACGAAACGAAAAATATAGCCTACTTATGCAAACAATATTCTGATTATACAAGCATGGCGAATAAACGGATCTTGTATGCACACCGCTTCGGCATTATTCCTGGCGCGCGCGCTCTCTCACTCTCTCTCTCACACACACACACACACACACACACACACACACACACACACACACACACACACACACACACACACACACACACACACACACACACACACACACACACACACACACACACACACACACACACACACACACACACACACACACACACACAAGTAGACAGCGCTACTTCTCTCCCTCACACACGGCGCTGCCCCTCACACACAGGCTGTTTTCGTCATTTTTACAACAAATACACACTTGCAACTGATACCACTGGCAATGATTTTATATGTATTACTATTCAAATATATTCAATGGAGCAAGTCACATATGTGGTGGTGCAGGTGGTCTCTGAAAATCCTTGATAGTAAAAAGTGGATTTTATTCAGCTTTTTTCCACGGACCACCTGCAGTACCTCCGCGGACCACCAGTGGTCCGCGGACCACAGTTTGAGATCCGCTGACTTAACCCATGCCTTAACTAATGCCTTGTTCTGGTAGTTTGACAACAGGCATGCCACTGTAAACGTCTGCCAATAAGCCCTTTCATGGTGCAGTGAGATTTGTAGGTGGAGTACATCTCACTTTGCAGGAGTGGTAAGTGTCGTGTTATTCCACAAGCATACACGTGAGTCCTCTGTGTTCGGTTGTAAGTGTATTTTATTGCTAGATCCACACACAGCCGTCTCGCTCCGCTCCTCGCCTAGCCTGCTCTAGCGTACCCGGCCGTGACGTCACTACGGTGGCCTGCACACCAATTAACAATAACACCACATCTCCCTTTCTAGAATCAATGAGTAGACTGTCATTGATTCACCAGACCTTAGAGGATTATTCTGCCTCTATATCTAAAAGGTCTGTTCCTATCTGAACTGATCAAATAACCCCTTTTACCTAAAGCCCTATATAAACATAGGCTATATTAAACACTGCGTTCCTCTTTACAAGCCCTCATAACAAAACGAACATATCAGAACATGAACACATTTCTTAACTTCAAATAAACTTCTATTATGGGAATGTCTTTTTCTTTTTAGTCTCTTACAGGTCCAACCTAGTTGGTTTCACCACGACTCTCCCAGACCTGGTTCTGGGAGTAGCTGGCGGTTGCGGGACATTCTGCTTTGGAGGTTCTGTCGAACTCCCTCCCAGAAGTTGCTCAGTAACACCACCTCCACTCCGCGCCGGTGACGACTCCATGGGGATGAGATGGCGGCGGTTTCGCCTTACTGTCCCATGAGGTCCATCCACAATGTATGAACGCGGTGTAGAGTGGCTGCTGACCACAACTCCAGTTGCACTTTGATCTGTGACCCACACTTCCTTTCCGGGAATGAGCCCGTCGAGGCTTCGTGCACGATGACGCCGGTTGTAGCTTTGCGCATCTCTCCTTCTCTTTTCCTCTTCTTTCAGGACAACCACCTCACTGTTAGGAAGAGCAGGGACCAGTAGAGCAGGAAGCGTTGGCACTGTCGTGCGGAGTCTCCTGCCCATCAGAAGTTGAGCTGGGCTGTATCCGTTATGCAACGGGGTGGCCCTGTATGCTAGCAGAGCGCGGTATGGGTCAGCTGCTTTCTTCAGAAAACTTTTTACTGTCTTGACCGCACGTTCTGCTTCCCCATTACTTTGCGGATATCTCGGGCTGCTTGTGACATGGCGAAACCCGTAGGACGCTGCAACGCTGCAAAGGCCATTCCGGAGAACTGCGGCCCGTTGTCCGTCACCAGTTCCTCTGGGATACCGTGCCGTGCGAAGATCGATTTGAGGTGATGGATGACGTCTGTTGATTTTGTGGGAGTCAGCAGAGCGATCTCCACGTATCTCGATGCATAGTCCACCACCAGCAGGTATGTCTTGCTCTCCAGCATGAACAGGTCTGCTCCCAACTTCTGCCATGGTCTCCCCGGGTATTGAGATGGCATCAGTGGCTCCATTTGGTTTTGTCTCTCTTTGCTGCATGTTCGGCAGTTGAGAACTAACTCACTCAGCTGCTGGCTCAGCCCGGGCCACCATACAGACTGTCGTGCGCGCTCCCTGCACTTTACCACCCCCTGGTGGCCTTCATGCAGCCTGGCAAGCACATCATTCCTCATTGTTGAAGGGATGACAAGCCTACTTCCCCTCAGCAAGAGTCCCTCCTCTACTGTGAATAACGCCTGTTCCGCCCAGTACAGCCTGAGAGCCGGTTCACTGTTGTGTGCTGGCCATCCCTCTGCACTCAGCTGCATTACCCGTGCGCACACACTGTCCCTCCCCAGCTGCTCTCTCAGCTCGTCCAGGTAAGCGGTGCTCGCTGGCAGGTTCTCCATTATCATGTCCACGTAGATGTTTGTACTCTCAAACAACTCCTTCTCATCCGGTGTTTCCCTCCTCTTCACAGGAGCACGTGAGAGCGTATCAGCAGTCCACAGGCACTTCCCTGGCACATGAGCAATGGAGTAGGAATAGCGCATCAGGCGCATCCGGAATCGCAGAATCCGCGGAGGGAGAGCATCCAACGCCTGAGACCCCAGGAGACTCAGGAGAGGCTTGTGATCCGTCTCTAGCTGGAAGTGTCTGCCGATGAGAAAGTTGCGAAACCTCTCACAAGCCCAGGTCAGGCCTAAGGCCTCCTTCTCGACCTGCGCGTATCTCTGCTCAGTTTGTGTGAGAGACCGCGACACGTAGGCTACTGGTCTCCACACTCCATCCCATTTTTGGAGGAGCACACTCCCTAAGCCATAAGACGACGCGTCTGCTGAGACTTTGCACTCCCTGTTGGGATCGTACATGGCCAATACTGGTGGGGATATTAGTGCATCCTTCAAATCTTGGAAGGCTCTGGCCTGCTCGATGCCCCACAGCCAGCAGTTCTTCTTTGACAGAAGGTCTCGCAGAGGCTTGTCTCTCTCCGCCAGCTGCGGGATAAACTTCCCCAGCTGGTTTACCATGCCGAGAAAGCTTCTCAGCTCACTCACGTTCGTCGGCTCCTTCATCCTCCTTACGGCCTCCGTCTTACTCGGGTCGGGGCTAATGCCGCTGGTGGAGACGATATGGCCTAGAAAGGTCACCTCTTCCTTTGACAGGTCGCACTTATCTATGTTCAGGGTGATTCCGGCCTTCTCGATCCTCCCCAACACGACATGCAGACGAGCATCATGTTCCTCTTGTGTTCGGCCCCACACTAGCACATCGTCCATGTGGCAGACGACACCCTCCAGCCCTTCCGTGACCTCAGTCACCATTCTGTTTTGGAAGTGTTCGGGGGCGGAAGCGATGCCGAAAGGTAGACGATTGAAGAAATATCGCCCAAAGGGCGTAATGAAGGTTGTGTACTTTGACGAATCTTCAGTCAGAGGGATTTGCCAAAATCCCATATTTGCGTCCAACTTGCTGAATATTCGGGCTCCAGCCAGCATTCCCAGTGTTTCCTCCACTGTCGGCAGGGTGTACTTTTCCCGGCACACTGACTCATTGAGGTTCGTGAGATCAACACATATGCGTACAGCACCTGTCTTCTTGGGAACCACCACAATGCCGGCACACCAGTCAGTTGGCTCTTCGATCCGGCTGATCACCCCGAGGCTTTCCATGCGGGACAGTTCATTCTTGACTTTGTCCATCAGTGGCAATGGAATCCTTCTGGGCGTCTTCAGCGAGAATGGTTGGGCCCCAGGTTTCAGCCTGATTGCATACGGCTGTCTCATCTCACCTAGACCGCTGCATATCTTCGGGTAGGTTTTCTTGAGCGTCTCCATTGTGATACTGTCTAGACGTGCCACAAGCTCCATTTTACCGATAGCAGGCCTCCCCAGCAACGCTGTGTGCAGGTGTCGAGTGACATACACATCCTCCAACACCTCTTTCTCTCCCCTCCTCAGCAACAGCGTGGCGATGCCCACAACATCTAGTGGACTCCTCCCAGGTCCCATCAGTGGCTTAGTTGACTTCCGGAGGGTAGGTGGATGTTTGTCTCTGTAAATCTCTCGGAATACAGTGTGAGGCATCACTGTAACATCAGCACCGGTGTCTATTTTGAATGGCACATGACTGTCACCGATGTCTATGCTGACCATCCATGGCTCACCATCAGCTGTGATGCTGCCTAAGAACATACAGTCCTCGTCCTCTTCACAGGAGCAGGAATAGTCCTCTTCAACCTCATGTACAGCTTTGGATGACTTACACACACGCTTGTAATGTCCCATCTTCCCACATGAATGACATTTCACTTCATTAGCAGGGCAATCGCGTTGTGAATGTGACATAGAACTGCCACATTTATGACACTGGACACTTTTCCCCTTTAAGTATTGGGCACTGTGTGGCTTGGCTTGGTAGCCGTTAGCCTGTTGAGGTTTATTTCTAGCATATGTCCTGCTACTGCTCTTAAACACTCTGTCCACAGATGTAGCATCACTTGCCTCTGTCCTGGTGTCCCCTCGCAGAGAAGATTGCTGTCTTTTCACCTCTTCACTCTGCCTCGCCATGTTTATTGCCTTTTCCAGGGTCAAGTCCGGGTCCAATTGCATGCGTTCGGACAGCCGCTTATCCATCAGTCCGACGACAAGCCTGTCGCGAATAAGCTCATCATGTAGCACTCCGTACGTACAATGCTCCGCCAGCGCATACAGTGCCGTCACAAATGAGTCCACTGTTTCACATTCTCCCTGCTTGCGCATGTTAAATTTGGCACGCTCGTAGATGACATTTTTCTTGACTACGAAGAAACCCTGTAATCCATTGCGCACTCCTTGGTAAGTACCTCTTAGATCGTCTGTCAGATTCAGTCCACGTAAAATATCATCCGCCTCATCTCCCATGCAATATATTAGCGTGTTGACTTGATTCTCTTCAGAGCTAGCATTCAGGTTACTTGCCAGACGGAATCGTTCGAACCTGCGTATCCATTTGGCCCACTCTTGCGGCTTTGAAAAGTCAAAGGACTCGGGAGGCTGGATGCTGAACGTAGCACTTGAGCCTGGCGCCACCCTCTGGGCTGCCGCTGCTCCCGCATTAGCATTATCAACCATGCTGTTCGTCCTCCCTTCTCGCCGTCAACCAGCTCCAAATGACACTTATTGTCCGACTAACTTTTACACTTCACTCACAGGACTTCTGACACCATGTCGTGTTATTCCACAAGCATACACGTGAGTCCTCTGTGTTCGGTTGTAAGTGTATTTTATTGCTAGATCCACACACAGCCGTCTCGCTCCGCTCCTCGCCTAGCCTGCTCTAGCGTACCCGGCCGTGACGTCACTACGGTGGCCTGCACACCAATTAACAATAACACCACAGTAAGGATGGTGTCTGACACTTGAGCTCAGTGCAGTCCAAGACCCAAAAACGCCATCAGGTGGTCATAGCTTGGAAATGTATTTACAAAAATACATATACATCATGTCACTAATTAATTAACAAAGTAAATACAATTATACACGGTCACCAAAATAAGGTCCTCGTCTTCCTGTCGGTTGGTTTGAAGGAGAGTGACCCGGCACATCGATTCAACATACACCAGTCCAAAGTGAGCTGCATTATTGCAACATGGACACGTTTTCTAGCCACTGCACTGGGGTCTCAATGCATCTGGCTCACACCTGCAGAAGTGCAAGCTTACCTCCCTGAGGAATTCTGAGATTTCCCAGACACCCAGGTCATCTTGGACTGCACTGAGCTCAAGTGTCAGACACCATCCTCACCACTCCTGCAAAGTGAGATGTACTCTACAAATCTCACTGCACCATGAAAGGGCTTATTGGCAGACGTTTACAGTGGCATGCCTGTTGTCAAACTACCAAAATAAGGCATTAGTTAAGGCATGGCTTAAGTAAAGCATTGGTTCAACACCAGGTTTTTGTAATTTAGTTTAGTGAATTTTGTTTATTCCAGTGGCAGATCATTTTGTTAAACATTCTGTAAATCTTATGTACACAAACATTATCAATGTAAGCAAACTGTTGAATGTAAAGTAATTTGTATAGATTTGTAAAAATTAACATTGTAACATTATTGAACTATTGTAACATATTGGCTAAAAAACATCATTGAAAAATGAACTGTAATAAAATATTTTATAACATTTTGTCTTTCATTGAAGAACCTGGGTTTTGCTCATGTTCATTTCTCAAAGACAGGTATCTCGGCATGTATATGTAGAAAAATAAATGGTCATCTATTTCTCTAATTGATCTTTGCACTTGTGGATCCATGTGTAATCGTTGCACAACTGTTTGGAACAGCAATGCCACTATGTGATTGCACACAACACCGCCTGCCACACAGGAGCATTGGCTGTGTCAACACCACTGGCCATGAATCAAGAAGCGGAATCTAAGAAGAAAGAGAAAACAATTAGAAATATACCCTCTGCTTCATGTAAAAGTAGGTTATTATGAGTAGAACAGTTATTGTTACTGAACCATGCTCCTAGACGATGCCTACCCTCCTAAATGCTTAGCTTTACATTCTCTCCCTACTCAAACAAACTTGAATAACCTTCCTTGATAACTATTATGCCTTAGATGGTGTATATTAGCAGTGTTAACTTATGTAAATATGTTTGATCACCCAAACACGTTTCCACCTTATCCTAATTAACTTGATCAAATGATCTGACCAATGTGCAGTAGGCACAGTAGGTCTTTTGTAATAAGACTTACGATAGGATTCTTTATAGTTTAACTGATGTTTACTTTGGTCAATGTCAAACAGTTAGCTGAATAGCACAACTTCAGTCTAACGTTACCTGGTATAGAATTGGATGTCCGCGTCGGTTTCTTCTCAGGTCGGGATGGGTTGGAAAGCCATGGAAACTAAATACCGTTACATTTCGATGATGCCAAACAAAGCGGAACACGTTCGTTGAACAAACTGTATCTTATCTCAGCATATAATTATAATTTATAATTTAAATATATTATATATATTAGATTACATTGTAATGTATTGTCATTGGTAAAGTACAGCGAAAATCGGCTGCCATCTAACAAGAGTGCAAATGTTACAGTATATTGCATGGTAATATATAATGTACAGTGGTTATATAAGATGTAAAAACAGTCTAATGGGTATAAAAACGGTTTAAAATAACTTGTATGAGTATGTATAAGAATAAGAATTATAGGTATCCATATATATGTGTATATATACACACAGGCAAGTTTTCAACAGGTAGTGATTATGGGAATGCAATTATATCAACAGGAAAAATATATATAAATGTACATACAGCAGGTAGTGTGCACTCCTGCAAAGTGAGATGTAGAGCCATTATGCTCCACACTTTGACAGACCTTGTTTGTGGCTTCTCTCTCTCTAGTAGCCTCTGATACACAAGGCGGAGATGGACCACACTGTGACCAGACGCCCCTAGTGGTGGGAGAGCGTGGATGCAGAGTAGGCGTCTTTGACAGTTCCACAGTTCAACACATATCTACCTTCTTATTCTTCCTGGTGGGGCAGTCAACATACTTTTAAGCGTTACAGTTAAGAATAAACTTTGGTACATCAGGTGAAAGTGACTCAAGTGTCTGTGAAAGGTTAAAAACAGTCTCTAATGCTTTATTAATATGTGCCTTAAGTTGCATATGTACCACGGTGAGGAAAATTGGAGGAAACTCCCTGTGCAGATGAAGAGGCCGAAGAAAGACACAGCAGTTGGATGTCAGGGGTGCACAGGTGCTCTCTCCCCACACCTGCCTGCGTGTTGGTGAACAGGGTAACCAAACAGTAACACACTGTTTGTATAAAAGTCTGTTATTGAATAGCCAAACATGCCCTGCATCATGTCAGTGTGTAATCTCTGTATCTTGTGGAAACCAAACCCATTTAAACAACAGAGTCCAACTTTTTGTTGGGCTTTTACAAAGACTAACACACTAAACTTACCTTAATTGTATGATATTTGAGATTGTTGTTGTTAATGTGCTTATCATATTGATATTGAAAATAATTTCTTTCATCTATTTGTTGGATGAATTGTCTTTAATAGGGTGAAAAGGGTAGGTATTGTGTCCTTTTGATACAACTGCATACCCCTGCATATCTCATACCTACTCTATAAGTCATTTTATACCTGTTTTTATATTGGGGTTATATATACCCTGGCATCCTGTTACCCCTTTGTTAGGTCGTACGTCGTACTTTATGGTTGCTACTTTGTACGTTGGTACATTCTGGACGGAATCGCCACGCTGATGTCCCGTAAATCCAGATTCATTGCCTATCCCGCATCACTCGCCTGTCTCGCGAGTGTTACTCTCCGGTCTATACGAGCTCCCCGGTAATTATAGTTACCTATCTAGTACCTGTCGCTACTCCGACCTCCCGGTATCCAGACCCCTGGCCCGTCCCTGATCACTCTTGTGTTTTGGTTTGCTTTAAATAAAGCTTTATGTTATAGCTCCACTGTGTCTTGGTCTGCGTTCTGGGTCCCACCAAACTATCCCTTCGTTACAGAACGACCTAACCAATATGGACCCCGGTGACCTCGACCAGTGGATGCAAATATTGCAGTCTCCCAATGCCATGAGACGCCTCATGGTCCTAGCTCCGTTGGACCCCGGCGACCTCGCTCTGGTGGAGCAACTGACGCTGGAGCTGAGGGATCACCGGTTAGCCCACCTGGGCCCCGGCGATCTCGAACGGGTGATGCACCTGATTGATGCCCTGAGGAGCCGTGACGGATCACAGGTTCATGCGCTGCGGGAGCTGGAGAAGGATTGGAAGGTCATGTTAGCCCAGATGGCCCCCACGTCGCACAGTCCCCGTCTGCCGACGTCACGCGGCCCCCGTCTGCCGACGAGAGGGGAGGTCCAGAGCAGACCCCAGAGGAGACTCCAGAGGTGGTCCCGGAGGAGACCCCCAGAGGAGGTTCCGGAGAAGGTTCCAGAGGAGACTCCAGAGGAGGCCCCAGAGGAGGTCCCAGAGGAGACTCCAGAGGAGGTCCCGGAGGAGACCCCCAGAGGAGACCCCGAGAGGAGACCCCCAGAGGAGGCCCCCAGAGGAGGCCCTGGAGGAGGTTCCAGAGGAGACTCCAGAGGAGGCCCCAGAGGAGGTCCCAGAGGAGACTCCAGAGGAGTTCCCGGAGGAGACCCCCAGAGGAGACCCCAGAGGAGGCCCCCAGAGGAGGCCCCCAGAGGAGACCCTCAGAGGAGACCCCCAGAGAAGACTCCAGAGGAGGCCCCAGAGGAGACTTCAGAGGAGGCCCCCAGAGGAGGCCCCCAGAGGAGACCCCCAGAGGAGGCCCCAGAGGAGACCCCCAGAGGAGAACCCCAGAGGAGAACCCCAGAGGAGGCCCCAGAGGAAGCCCCAGAATAGAACCCCAGAGGAGACCCCCAGAGGAGATCCCCAGAGGAGACCCCCAGAGGAGACCACCAGTGGAGGCCCCCGTAGGAGGCCCCAGAGGAGACCTCCAGAGGAGGTTCCAGAGAAGACTCCTACCGACCTGGACAGAAGGGGTGACTCTCTTCCTGGGCCCCGCCCGCCCACCGAATCTCCTCCACCCCCCCGGATCATCGACTGGGAGGCATACGGCCCAGAGGATAGGGGTTGAGTCCCGCCCAGTCTGGACCCGTTCCTTTTCCGCGACTGCCAGCGGGAACATCCCTTCAAGCCGGGTTTGGCACCAGGAGGCGCCCGTTGAGGGGGGGTACTGTCGTGGTTACGGTGGTTGGCAGGGGGCGTGCCAAGGGGCCAAGCTGCGTGCGCTGGCGGCGCACACACACACCTGTCAACAATTGCCGTGGCTGATTACTAATCACCTCACCTGGGGTTATATATACCCTGGCGTCCCGTTACCCCTTTGTTAGGTCGTACGTCGTACTTTATGGTTGCTACTTTGTATGTTGGTACATTCTGGACGCCACGCTGATGTCCCGGAAATCCAGATTCATTGCCGATCCCGCGTCACTCGCCTGTCTCGCGTTACTCTCCAGTCTATACGAGCTGCCCGGTAATTATAGTAACCTATCTAGTACCTGTCACTACTCCGACCCCCCGGTATCTAGACTTCTCGCTCGTCCCTGACCATCCGCCTGACTGGTACCTGTCGCTACTCCGACTTCCCGGTATCCAGACCCCTCCCCCTCCCCGACTACTCGCCTGTCTGGTACCTGTCGCTACTCTGACCTCCCGGTACCCAGACTCCTCTCCCGTCCCGGACTACTCGCCGGTCTACTACCTGCCGGTACTCCGCGGATCGACCTCCCGGTATCCAGACCCCTGGCCTGTCCCTGATCACTCTTGTGTTTTGGTTTGCTTTAAATAAAGCTTTATGTTATAGCTCCACTGTGTCTTGGTCTGCGTTCTGGGTCCCACCGAACTATCCCTTTGTGACATCATCATCCGACATGCTGTGACAGTGACAGTTATTGAAGAGTAGACTGTAGTCTCTGACAAAATCTGCGATATTCTTGGTCCCAAACAATGTTTGTTAACCATTAGCATAACTAATATTCATAACTAACATATTCATACATGATGAACACTAATCATACATATGGAATCTGCAATTGTAACGTACTAAATCGCTTCAGCAGAAAACCCTAAACGTTTTAAGACATTTATTGGGTAGGCTACATTTGTATTATTCTTCCACATGATTTCTGAGTTTACTTTTTGTGCTTTGGCAATGTACGTGAAGGTAGGATCTGTGAGAGGCATGCCTCTCCCTCACCCTTCCTGGGTGAAGCGCGTTGCCCGGGTCCATCTGAAGCGGTGGAGGAGAATGGACCAGCGCTGCACTGAAGGCGAGGTCAGAAGGCACTGAACAAGCTGGGGTACTGTCTTATAGCCACTACTAGTACACTACTAAAATGGTACTCTAGCAGGGTCTTACACAGTAACACAGATGAACTGTCTATTTTATTTCTATAAATATACTATAGCAGTTCGATGCTTGGTTAACAGGTCAAATGATCTTGGTGAGCCACCGCAGGGCATGCCAATTAGTTTCTAGCTTCATGAACGAGAGCTGCCAAGTTGAGCTTGATACCTGGCTAGTGGTCCTGTTGTGTCTTGTGTCCCTGAGGTTAGTTAGGCCTACTTGATGGTAGGCTCAAGGATTTTCTTTATTACTCGTCCTGCACTTTTAAGCAACATATTTGTCAGACTTGAGTTGTGTGGCAAGAGTGAACCATAGACTCCTTCATACGGGTTTTCACAGTGTGAGGCGCACCTCTGCTGGGGGGTTTCAAGGGAGGGAGTAATCTCCCAGAATGAGAAAGAACGAAAGACAGTGTTGATTGGATTGAGTTTTTATTTGATATTGCCAGTGTCAGCAGCAACATAAGCCCTTGACTAGAAAGATAGTGCTTTAATTAGATGTCCGAGAATGCATCAAATTAAATGGAAAATAATATGTTGTTGGCCTGTTCATAAAAATACATCCTATGAACCTCATAGCCTTATACCATGCTTTGGGTGAAGTTCAATGAAAGTTTATTCAATGCATCTGAAAACTAATACCATACCAGATTATGGTCTAAAAATGTATAGTTATCAATATTATACAGGTTATTTTGACTGAAGTTGAGTGAGTTCTAGGAATGTGCTTGAGATGAGCGTGACTAACCTCACTCCGGAGTGGCTGAGGGGCCCTATCGTGAAACCCATGTTCCCCTGTGGTCTCTACAGCCTCTCAGCGAGATCAACCGGAGAGTTATACAGTCTGTTCAGGTCTGACTTACTGGAGAGATCAAAGTTGTAGGATCTGGCGCGAGACCAAAACAACAACAGCAGATACATTGTTCAAAGTACATAGCTAGACTTAATAGCATTTGCCAATAACACACTAATACATGAATAGCCTTACACCAAAAATCATCATCTGCATCATGCCAGTGTTTATTTTGATATCTATATATTGTGTGAACCACACATAGGACCATACACCAACACCAACATTATACATCAAAGTACAAGACAACTTGTAAAATAAACCACTTACCCCCGAATGAATCTCTGCCATAAGAGCGGCCACGATCAAAGTTTTAACAGAATACATAATTTCTCTGGTCTCACTTCAACACTCACAGCCTTCTGACAACGAGTCAGAAGACAAGTTGATCCTCTATAAAAAAGTTTTCACCCGTCAATCAGGGAGCATCCTGGATCCTGAACATCCAATCAGAAGCCTACTTTCTTTCTCCCTTCCCAAAACAAACATAATATGTTGTTCAGCTGTTTGTAAAAATACATACTATGAACCTCATAGCCTTATACCATGCTTTGGGTGAAGTAAAAGGGTGTAGCAATAGATGACACCAGAGATTACTGGTTCATCATCTGACCTGCTCCTTGGTGACAGTTATCTTTGAACAGTTTGTAGTCGGAGCCTCCAGCCATGACAAAATCTCCAACTGTCTTGGTCCCCTCAAAATTCTTTGTTTCCTTAATCTAGACAAAAAACGTAAGATATTTTTAGATCATTTTAATTCATGATAATATATATATATTGTTTATGCAAGGTACATCCTTAATAAATAGCTGTGATGTGCCAAGGGATTTATTGTTATGCCAACATGTGTCACCCAATGGACACACCCTGAATAAATAACCACTTGTTGTGCTACTAACCTGCCATTTATTGCTCATGTGTTTAGTATCCACCACCACGGTCTGAGAACTGGCCCCATAACCTCTGGCCCCAATCTCCCTTATGGGCCAGCCATGTTGAGTCTTTCAACGTCAACCTGAAGAAGGAAACGTGTGTAAATACTTCAACCACCATTAATCTGAATCAAATGTTGAATGTTTATCTCATTAAAAGATGCATACAATATTTCTGAGATCCATTATTTATGTTATGGATTTGCTTCCCGTCTCTTAGAATGTATTCAGGTCCAAGAACGCATTTGTAACATTATTGACCTGAAATAATACTTTAACAGAACTAGCAAAAACTGCTATAGTGCACAACTATTTTGGGGAAATAACATGAAGTTTATTCAGTGCATCTGAAAACTGTTCATCATGGGCTAAGTACCATTAATTATCAATATTGTACAGGTTGTTTTGACTGAAGTGGGGTTGATTGAGTTCTAGGTATGTGCTTGACTGGGACTAACCTCACTCCGGAGTGGCTGAGGGGCCCTAGCTGGCCCATGCTCCCCAGTGGTCTCTGCATCCTCTCAGCTCCATAAACCGGAGAGTTAAACAGTTTGGTCAGGTCTGACCTACGGGAGAGATCAAAATTGTGGGAGCCGCCGCCCGCTGCAAGACCAAAACAACAACAGCAGATGCATTGTTCAAACTAACTACACACCTAGACTTAATTGCATTTGCCAGTAACAAACTAATACATGAATAGCTTATTATTAAATACAACAAAAATAGTCATACATGGCCTGCATCATGCCATTGTTGACTTTTATATCCATATCGGAAAATATAGGAACTTCACAAAATACAGACAATGTGAATACTAGACAACACTAGACATGTTAATAAACGACGTACCCCCGAAAGGAGAAGAAAACATATTTTCTTTGGTCTCACTTCAACACTCACAGCCTTCCGATGTCGACAAGTTGATTCTCTATAAAAGCAGTTGTCAACCTGCCAATCAGGGAGCATACTGGTCACAGACATCCAATGAGAAGCCTACTTTCTTTCTCCCTTCCCAAAATGTTTTTGTTATTTTGTGGGGGGGTTTTGTTAAGTGTAACAACTTTCGGGTCACATCCTCATGGTCACATCAATGAGGATTCTGAAATCATCTCGCGACCCCCCCCTCCCCCCCCCCCCCTCGGGGTCCCGCGCTCCCCCCCCCCCCCTCGGGGTCCCGCGACCCACACTTTGGGAAACCCTGCTGTAGACCACCACCATCACCACCACCATTCGAAAATTCAGTTGTTCTAGTCAGACGGACGTCACGGAGGAGTCACTTTATGCCTTATCTCATTTAGGCAGATCAGATTGTCGCAGCCAATTTCCAAGTGTACCATAGTTGTAAAGCAGTGTCCATGTAGTGAAGTAACAGACCAACACAGACCACCACACACAGGCTATCGATTAAAGGGACAGTCTAACACGCTTCACGTGAAAAGGCTTAACGTAACTTTGGAACTTTAAGTTATAAATAGCGATCAATAATCACCAAATGTCTCTGGCATATGTCTTGTCATTGGCACTTTCACCTGTCAAAATGAAAGTGAAAAGGTGAAAGTGCTAATGACAAAACATATGCAAATTAGGTGATTATTGATCGCGGGTTTATAACTCTTAGTTACGTGAAGTCTTTTCACGTTAAGCGATGCAAAGAAAGATCAAGTCCAAACTCTCAATTCAAATGCACAACAATGCTTAACAAACCCAAGACAGCCATTAACTAATCAGTCAACAAGTGTGTGGAAACAAAATGCAACAACCAGCTCAACGAGACGCAACACTGAGACAAAACCAGCAAAGACAAATTAGTCTCACTCACCAATGATGTTCACTTAAAGACCAAATCCATTCTCCTTTCCTTCTGGATGAATTGTTCGACCACCATAAAGGTGATCGCTTTTCAGATCCAAAATAAGTTCCAATTCCCTGCTCTCTTGTCGGTCCCAAATAGCAAGCACTCCCATCAGTAGAGCCTCTTGTGGCTAGTAGAGCCCGTTAGCCACGGGTATCTTTCCCAGTTGCTACTCTGAAAATGGCGAACATAGCCTGCTTTAACTACTTGTGTCAGCTCCAGATTGTCAGGTGTTGGACGGCCTTTTTTAATAATGTCCATCTTAACATTAAATGGTCATCTTGAAAATGGTTCAGACAATAAATCCGCAACGACATCATCTTCACCTGTTGCCATTTTGGTGTAAAAAAAACAACGTAGAAAACGTAACACTACGCTAGATCCACTCTCGCGCCAGCCACCACCTTGCACCTTCTAGATCCCTATTGAGCTGCGGGGAAATCTAAAAGAATACGCCCATTGGCTACAAATCACGATATGATTGGTTGATCAAATTGTCATTCCAAACGTACGCTCTCATTCAGTCTAAGGGCCAATGTCAGCGGGAATACTTTGGTTGAATGATATTCTTCCCAGCAACCCAGAAAAATATCTGATTGGTTGCATTGTTTTTCCAACACAAAACCACTCAAATGCGTCGTGCATGTACAGAGAAAGACAAACAAATCAACGTAACACAGTAATATAACACAGATACGATTCGCATTTATTCATTTTATTTAAATTTTATTAAATGTTATTAAATTGTATTACATTTTATTAATACAATTAATTAGATTTTTTGGTTTCATCTGAGAGTTCCAGGGTCTTCTCTGAATACCTTGAAGGCCCTGACGCTTCACCACTGATATATATATATATATATATATATATATATATATATATATATATACTGTATATTAATAAGCATTTCTTTCATTTATTTGTTGGATTAGTTGTTTCTTAAAGGGTGAATTGGCTAGGGATGATGTCATTTGGGAAACTTCTGAAAAAATTTACTTTAAAACAGACTTCCAGATTTAGAGCCCATTGCTTAATATGTGCCGCTCCAAAACACATTCTGTCTGTAAAAAACAACCAATATTAATTAAAAATGTATTGTCTGGTATCCATAGGCAGAGTTTGCGGGGGGCAGGGGGCGCGTTGCCCCCCCCCCCAAGTGGCCGAAATGTGTTCCTGAATCAAGTCTAAAATAGTCAAAAATAGTTCCAATCCAAATATGTATTGTATATATATCTCCAAATATTTTAATAGATGGAATAAAATACAATTATTCTAACACTAAAATCTTAATCATATTATGTTTTGTTTTAAATCAAGTCATTGATGAACAGTCATGTGACATTTGAAGTTAGACACGCCTCTATTTTGAGCACGTAGCGATTTGGCTAGTAGCTATGTTTCTGTACGCTGAGCAGTAATGGATATACTGCGATTTTGAGAACGTCCAAGCATATGCGGGACGCGTTTACTTCTGCACTAAGTAGGACACTGTAGGGCCGATGAATGGAAGTCGGAGGTGGCGTGTTTAGTATGGAACTCCACACTTTATTTTGGTAGGAAAAACCCTGGGAGGAGGGCCTTCGTGTGGCGGTGTACCTTAGCATGCTGGCAAGCCACACACGTGCCGGCCCAAGCCCTCACGTCCTTTTTGAGCCCCCGTCAGACGAATTTCGCGGCCACCATCCGCAACGAAGGCTTCCCGCCGGGGTGCGACAGCTTGTGCACCGCCTCGAACACGGAACGCCTCCAGCTGGTGGGAACGACCGGGCGCGGCTGGCCCGTGGAGACGTCACACAGGAGAGCAACGCCCGTGTCGCCGAAAACCACATCCTGCAGGCGCAGCCCCACATCAGCCCCCTTCAGGGCCTGGACGCTGGGGTCCGTGACCTGGTCCATTGCCATGCGGGTATAGTCAAGGCCCAACTGGACAACTCCGATGACGACCCTGGAGAGGCAATCTGCGACCAGGTTTGACTTGCTATCACGTGCTGGATGTCCATGGTGAACTCCGAGATGTAGGAAAGCTGTCGTTGCTGGCGAGCAGACCAAGGCTCCGCCACCTTGGACATGGCGAACGTGAGCGGCTTGTGGTCAATGAACGCCGTAAATTCACGGCCTTCCAGCAAAAATCGGAAGTGCCGCACAGCCAGCCAGAGTCCAAGGAGCTCCCAGTCAAAAGCGCTGTACCTGCGTTCCCTGGGCGTTAGCTGGCGGCTGAAAAATGCAAGTGGTTGCCAGGCACCGTCCACCCACGGCTCATGCACCGCACCGCACCGACGGCGTAGTCTGATGCATCGGTGGTAATGGAGATGGGAGCCATGGGCGACGGAATGCGCCAACAAGGCCGCCTGAGCCAGCACAGTCTTGACCTCCTTAAAAGCAACCTCAGCCTCCGTCGTCCAGTCGATCTCCTGCATGGGGGCATTACCTTTCAATTCCTCATACAGCGGCCGCATAATGTGGGCGGCCCGGGCGATGAAACGGTGGTAGAAGGTCACCATCCCTAGGAACCCACGGAGTGCTTTCAATAAAAGCACTAAATACATAATAATAAATAAAGAACAAAAGCATTTTGGTGTGGAGAGATAGCAATTTTTCCAAAAAGTCCATTCCTTGATGTGTCTTAGTGCTCAGCAGGTCAGCCCACAGGTCCACTTTAAGCTCATGGTCGAGCACAATGCCAAGGTACCTGTAATCCCATTGATAAAAGTAGGTGAGATGATTGCAGCTTTCTAAAATCAAAGGACATTTAATACCTCTTCACCAGACTCTCAAAGCACATGACCAGCGATGTCAAGGTTGTGTTGAAGGTTGTTGGGCCCTTTGGGTCTGGGAATTTTTGCCACGGGGACAATTGTAGATGTTTTCCACAGGGTAGTGACTTTGTGAAGATTGTGACGAGGACCTAAACATGTCTAGTTGAACACTGGTGGTAGCTGTTTCTCTGGGTCTGAAAAGATGGAAGGACTTCTGACTCCTTGATGATAACGTTGGGTGAGGAGGGGAAGGGGGGCATCACAGTGGCAGCATCAGCACTGTTGCAACTCTCACAGCAACAAAAGGTGTTGAGCAGGTGCAGTCCCTCAACACCATGCAAGACAAAGCTGTGCCCTTGTGTGGAACATTGGTTATGGTTTTTATTCCCTGCCATGCCTTTCTTGGATTGCCGGCTGCCAGGGTGGCCTCTTTCTTTTTTTAAGTTGTTCTTGTCGTTGTTTTCTTCTTAAATGAAAGATAATGTATATAGTCAGCTTTTTTCTTCTGAATTAAGATACTATAGTTTGTTGGACACCCAAGGCTAATCATTCAGATAAACTGTATAGGTCTTAGTAGGAATCCCAGAGTCTACACAGAAATGTATGTAATCAGACAATGATCAGCTACAACCTGATCATGAATATTAAGGCTATTAAAGACAACCCAGATTGTGCAGTCAAGACATCCCTGCATACCCCTGCTCAATACCTGTTTATACATGTATACTACTTTGTATATATATACACCTATAATTCTGCACATATCTCATACCTACTCTATAAGTTATTTTATACCTGTTTTTATTTGTAGTTTTTTAGAAGACTGTTTTTAACTTTTACTCAACAACTGTACATTATATATTACTATGCACTGTACTGCAACATTTGCACTCTGGTTGGATGCCAAATAATTTCTGCTGTACTGTACTTGTGCTTGTACTGTGCAATGACAATAAATTTGAATCTGATCTAATCTAATCTACCGTATTGACCCGAATATAAGAATATAAGAAATATCTGAAAAAGAGGGGTCTTCTTATAATCGGGGTTTAGACTTTTCGATGTACCGTAATTGCACATGTAATTGCACAACAACAGATAGCGCCAAATGCGTGTTCCGAGACACCGCACGACACTTAAAGTACCGTAACTCAAAGTCTTAAAGTAACAGTACATAAAAACAGTTACCTGGAGAGGTAGAAATGGAGAGACACAGCGACCAACTTGATAAAAGTGACATCAAACAACTGTCGAGCAGCAAAGAAATATGGTGTAACTGAGTGCAACGTTAGAAGATGGCGAGCCCAACAAGACTTAGAAATGTTCACAGTCAGAGAAAAGCCTTCCGCGGTCCGCAAAGGGGCCGCTTCCCGGAGGTTGACAGGAGGGTGTTTGAGTATGTGAGTGAAAAACGGAATGAAGGTATGCCAATTACCAGAGCTGTAATACAGCTGAAAGCCTTGGAAATCGCCAAAGAGCTCAACATACTACCCACCGAGTTCAAAGCTAGCATGGGCTGGTGTAGAAGAATGATGTCGCGTAACGGGCTGTCATTGCGACGCAGGACAAGCCTTGCCCAGCGCCTGCCCTCAGACTTCAGAGAGAAGCTACTGTCTTATCAGCGATATGTGATCAAGTTAAGGAAGAAGCACTCATCCCCCTTGATCAGATGGGCAATGCTGATCAGATGGGCAATGCTGATCAAACGCCTGTGTATTTTGACATGCCAACATCCGTCACTGTGCACAAGAAAGGCGACAAATCAGTGATTGTGAAGTCTACTGGAAATGAGAAGAGCCGAGTAACGGTCATGTTAACGTGCCTCGCAGATGGGACTAAACTTCCCCCGTACGTGATTTTAAAGCGCAAGACTGTACCTAAAGAGGCAGTGCCAACTGGCATCATCGTACGTGCCCAGGCAAAGGGCTGGATGGAGACGGAGCTTGTGGTGGACTGGCTCAAGGTGGTGTGGGGCAGACGGCATGGGGGACTCAGAAAGAAGAAGAACATGCTGATTCTGGATGCTTTCCGTGGACACTTGACTGAGCCAGTCAAAAAGCCAGTCAAAGAATTTAATGGTGACCTAGTGATCGGGCGGAATGACAAGCCAGCTGCAGGTGTTGGATCGTGGTCGTAAACAAACCATTCAAGGTTAATCTGCGCAAGAGATACACCGAGTGGCTCCTGGCTGCTAATCACGCACTGACACCGTCTGGAAAAATCAGAAAGCCTGCAGTACGTTTGCTCTGTGAATGGATCTTGCAAGCATGGGCTGACATTTCCCCAGAAAGCATTAATGGGTTTAAGAAATGTTGCGTATCAAATGCCATGGATGGCAGCGAGGATGACGTGATGTGGGCGGAGACGGGGGAAGCAGACACCGTGAGTGACCATAGTGGGAGTGAGAGCGATCCCAGCGATGTAGAAGACGCAGCTGAATGAGAAGACTTGATGTGACTGATGTTCTGACATTTTGCTCTGTTTTATTGCACTATTATTTTATTGCACTACCGTTTCATTGTAATCTATCTAGCCTGTTTCAAATTAAATTATTTTCTTTATAAAAACAAAATTTGGTCTTTGTGGTGGAAATTTACGTGAATAAGAAGGCAAATTATCAATCAATAAGAACTGTCACGCATGAACTCAATTAAGTTTGAAGATTTATCAAGCAAGCAGAAACACAATGAACATATCCAAATAGACAAGTAGTCAAGTGGTCAAGTAGTCAAGTAGTCAAGTAGCAAAACAGACATATAGACAGACAGTCAGACAAACAGACAGACAGACAGACAGACAAAGCTTTGTCGGGAGCCCCGAATCCTATGAGGTGAGGATAGGGAAGTCCGCCGCAATGCTGGCAACACTCAGTATTTATCCCTCCTTAGGACTGCCCCTAAGATACTGTCTTTCACCCCAATGATGCAAGTCTTGACCACCTGGCTCCACCAGCCCCATCCCCAGCACGGGAACAGAGGAACTCTCGTGCAGGCAGAGGAAGCCAGAGGTGTTGGACCAGGAGCGGCCAAGCCTTTGATCCAGCTCAATAGTTGTATGCCAACCCCCCCTCAACAGCTGTAGACTGTAATAGCCACTGTCCCCCGCTGTGAGATAAACATTACAGTTGGTCAAGCAGGATGAGGATAAGGATAAGGATAAGAACCCCTCAGGACAATAGGACAAAAGGGTGATAGGGAGAATTACATGGGGGGGTCACAAGGTCAAAGAAACAGAGAGTGATAGAAGGGACAACATATGATTTTTCCATTACATTTTCAAATTTTTTTTTTCCAAAAATGATTCTTGAAAAAGAGGGATCGTCTTATATTCAGGTCAATTCGGTAATTTTGGAAACTCCTCAAACAATTCCTCAATGAATGTTTGTGTGTGCTTATAAACGTACAATACTGGCCCTATTGCTAGAGTGTAACGGAATATTTAGATACATATAAAGGAGACTTAAAGTGAAGGTGGTCAGTCCTGACAGCCATCTTTTTTAAGTCAGTTTCTCTACAACTTCTAGATGGCAGCAAAACACATTGAAGGAAAATACAACTTTGATTTAATTTCTGTATTTATTTTAAATTGCCAGCAGTAAAATAACAACTTAGCTGGAAAGATAATGCTTTTTTCAGATGTTCTAGAATGGATGAAATTAAATGGAAAATAAGTAATTATATTGTTGAGCGACTCGTAAAAAGACGGGCTTTGAAACGAAAAGCTTTAAAAGAAGCTTTGGGTGAAGTTAAAGGGGGTAGCAATAGATGGCGCCAGAGATTACTGGTTCATCATCCGACCTGCTCCGATGTGACAGTTATTGAAGAATAGACCATAGACCATAGATCCAATCCAATTAGTTATGCTAGTTAACTATTAGCATAACTAATATTCATAAATAACATATTCATACATGATGAACACTAATCATACGTATGGAATTTGCAATTGTAACGTACTAAATCACTTAAAAAGCAGAAAACCCTAAACGTTTTAAGACATTTATTGTGTAGGCTACATTTGTATTATTCTTCCAAATGATTTTTTGAGTTTACTTTTTGTGCTTTGGTAATGTACGTGTTTTAATTCAATCAAATTCAATAGAATAACAAATGTTCTGCTGCAGTCCTTGTGCTCGTAGTGTGGTGGTTTGTGACGTGGAGGTAGGATCTGTGAGAGGCGTGCCTCTCCCTCACCCTTCCTGGGTGAAGAGCGTTGCCCGGGTCCATCTGAAGCGGTGGAGGAGAATGGACCAGCGCTGCACTGAAGGCGCGGTCAGAAGGCACTGAACAAGCTGGGGTACTGTCTTATAGCCACTACTAGTACACTACTAAAATGTTACTCTAGCAGGGTCTTACACAGTAACACAGATGAACTGTCTATTTTATTTCTATAAATATACTATAGCAGTTCGATGCTTGGGTAACCGGTCAAAATGATCTTGGTGAGCCACCGCAGGGCAGGCCAATTCGTTTCTAGCTTCATGAACCCATGTGAGAGCTGCCAAGTTGAGCTTGATACCTGGAGCTAGTGGTCCTGTTGTGTCTTGTGTCCCTGAGGTTAGTTAGGCCTACTTGATGGTAGGCTCAAGGATTTTCTTTATTACTCGTCCTGCACTTTTAAGTTGACTTAATATGGGTTTTCAGAGTGTGAGGCGCACCTCTGCTGGGGGTCTGCAGAGGGTTTCAAGGGAGGCCAGAGAAAGTCATTTCCAAGAAGAGAAAGTAATCTCCCAGAAAGAGAAAGAACGAAAGACAATGTTGATTTGATTGAGTTTTTATTTTATTTTGCCAGTGTCAGCAGCAACATAAGATCTTGACTTGAAAGATAGTGTTTTTATTAGATGTCCGAGAATGCCTCATAGCCTTATACCATGCTTTTGGTGAAGTTAAAGGGTGTAGCAATAGATGACGCCAGGTCACGTCATCATCTGACCTGCTCCATGGTGACAGTTATCCCAGCATAGATCGTAGTCAGGGCCTCCAGCTCCGACAAAATCTGCGATATTCTTGGTCCCTCCGAAATCTTTGGTTTTCTCAATCTAGGCAAAAAATGTCAGATATGTTTAGATTATTTTAATATATAATATTTTAATATATAATAATATATAGTAATAATAATAAATAATACACAGTATATTGTTTATGAAATGTGAATAGAACGTTACAATAGCCACACTGAAACCTTCACAGGTACATCAAAATAAATTGCATTGATGCTGCAAATCACTTTTTGGAGGTACATCCAACCCATGGACACTGAATAAAGAACTTGTTTTTGCGCTACTAACCTGCCAGCTAGGGCTCATGTGTCTAGCATCCACCACCACGTTCTGAGAACTGTCCCCAAAATGATCTCCCTTATGGACCAACCATGTTGAGCCGTCACTCAACGTCAACCTGAAGAAGGAAACTGTATTAAAACTTCCACCATTGTTTCATGAATCTGTATCACACATTCTGAATATTTATCTAATTTAAAGAAGCATACAATAATTATGGGATCCAACATTAAGTTTATGGATTTGTCCAATTGTACACAGTGCACACAGCAAATATAATGTAGTCAGGTCCAAAGAACGCATTTTGCAATGTTATTGACCTGTATTAGGACAGAACTAGCCAAAACGGCTAAAGTGCACAACTTTTTAGAGGAAAGTTTATTCAATGCATCTGAAAACTAATACCAAAGATCATGGTCTAAAAATGAATAGTTATCAATATTATACAGGTTGTTTTGACTGAAGGATGAGGTTGATTGAGTTCTAGGAATGTGCTTGAGATGAGCGTGACTAACCTCACTCCGGAGTGGCTGATGGGCCCTATCATGACACCATACATTGGTCTCCTCATCTTCTCAGCGAGATAAACCGGAGAGTTATACAGTCTGGTCAGGTCTGACATACTCAAGAGATCCTCTGCAAGACCAAAACAACAACAGCAGATGCATTGTTCAAACTACACAGCTAGACTTAATAGCATTTGCCAATAACACACTAATGCCAAGTCAAGTCAAGTCAAGTCAAGTTTATTGTCACTTCACAGTTTACAGTTTAGTATAAAGCAGTGATGTGAAATTCTTGTGTGCAATACCCGACGACAGACAGCAGTTATAGAATAAGATAAAATAAAAATAGATAAAAATAGAATAAAAAATAGAATAAAAAATAGAAGGAATATAAAATAAAAATAAAAAAATGCAATTTATAAAATGCAAAAATCAGCACAGAAAAGAGCAATATATATATATAAATCAATGTAATAAAATATACATTGTTATATGTTATACGCCCTTGTTCAGCAGCCTGATGGCCTGACTGTGGAAGCTATCTCTAAGCCTATTTGTACGACACTTGATACTGCGGTATCGCCTGCCTGACGGTAATAGTGAGTAAAGTTCGTGGCTGGGGTGGGCAATGTCTTTTATAATTCTTTTGGCCTTGGCCACGCACCGCTGGTTGTAAATGTCCAGGAGGGAGGGGAGCTCACCTCCAACGATATACTGGGCCGTCCGCACCACCCTTTGAAGCGCTCTGCGCTCGAGTGCCGTGCAGTTCCCGTACCAGGCGGTGATACACCCTGTCAGAACACTCTCGATGGTGCCGTTGTAGAATGTTCTCAGGATGCGGGGGCCCATGCTGAATTTCTTCAGACGCCTGAGAAAATACAGGCGTTGTTGGGCCTTTTTCACCACGTGTGTGGTGTGCGTGGACCATGTGAGGTCCTCGGAGATGTGCACGCCGAGGAACTTGAAGCTGCTGACCCTCTCTACTGCAACGCCGTCGATGGAGATAGGGCTGTGCTCTCCCCTCTGCCTCCTGAAGTCCACGATCAGCTCCTTGGTCTTCTTGACGTTGAGGGCGAGGCTGTTCTCCTGGCACCACTGCTCCAGCGATCCGACCTCCTCCCTGTAGGCTGTCTCGTCGTCGCCGGCGATCAGGCCCATCACTGTCGTGTCGTCAGCAAACTTGACGATGACGTTGGAGCTGTGCATAGCCATGCAGTCGTGGGTGTAGAGGGAGTAGAGGAGAGGGCTCAGCACGCATCCCTGGGGGGCTCCCGTGTTGAGGGTCAGTGGCTCTGATGTGGTGCTGCCCATCCTCACCACCTGGCGGCGGTCCGACAGGAGGTTCAGTATCCAGCTGCACATGGATGGGGGTACGCCTAGGCCTCTCAGCTTGGTGTCGAGCTTGGCAGGAACTATTGTGTTGAATGCTGAGCTGTAGTCCACAAACAGCATTCGCACATAACAGTTCTTCCCCTCCAAGTGGGAAAGGGCAGTGTGGAGGGCCATGGCAATTGCGTCGTCCGTGGATCTATTTTGACGATATGCAAATTGCCATGGGTCCAGCGTGGTAGGTAACACGGAGCAAATAAAGTCCTTGACCAACCTCTCGAAGCATTTGCTAACGATCGAGGTGAGGGCCACAGGTCTGTAGTCATTCAGGCATGTTACCTTGGTTTGTTTGGGGACAGGCACGATGGTGGATATCTTGAAGACCGCGGGGACAACAGCCTGGGACAGGGAGAGGTTGAAGATGTCTGCAAAGACTCCTGCCAACTGGTCTGCGCATGCTCTGAGGACGCGGCCCGGGATGTCGTCGGGGCCTGCCGCCTTACGGATGTTCAGCCGCTTAAAGGTGCGGCGCACATCCGCCTCCGAGATGCGCAGCTGGCTGGTCTCCCCAGTCGGTGCTGGCTTCGGCGGGCTGCCGTTTACGTCGAACCGAGCAAAAAATGTATTTAGCTCTCCTGGGAGGGAGGTGGAGGAGTTCTCTACACAACTGGTTCTCCCTCTGAAGTTCGTTATATTCTGCAGCCCCTGCCACATACCCCTCGCATCGTGTTTCTTGAATTTATCTTCCACTCTGTCCTTATACTCCCGCTTGGCAGTGACGATGGTCTTACGGAGGTCGTAACGGGCTCTCGTATATTCCTCCGTATTCCCGGAACCAAAGGCGGCGTTACGCGCATGTAGGGCAGCGCGAACATCGCCGTTAATCCACGGTTTCTGGTTGGGATATATCCGAACCGACTTGGTCGGAACAACGTCATCTATGCACTTCTTGATGAACCCGGTGACCGACGACGCGTACTCGTTGATGTTATTGTCCGAGGCAACGCGGAACATGTGCCAGTCAGCGTGATCAAAACAATCCTGCAGCGTAGAATCTGATTGGTCCGACCAACATTGGACCTCCCTCACAGCGATCGGTTGCTGCTTCAGTCTCTGCCTATAGGCGGGGAGCAGCTGGATAGAGCGGTGATCTGATTTGCCGAACGGTGGGCGGAGGAGGGCCTTGTAGCCATCACGGAAGGGAGTGTAGCAGTGGTCGAGGATCCGCTCGCCCCGTGTGTTGCTCTTTATGTGTTGGTAGAACTTCGGGAGAACCTTCTTCAGGTTCGCCTTGTTGAAGTCCCCCGCTACGATGAGAGCAGCCTCGGGGTGGGCCGACTCCTGTTCGCTGATAGCCCCGTACAGTTCCTTCAGCGCTGTGTCCGTGTTGGCTTGTGGGGGAATGTAAACAGCGGTCACGGTTACCGCTGTAAACTCCCGAGGTAGCCAGTATGGACGGCACATAAGCATCAGGTACTCCAGGTCCGGGGAACAGAAAGACTTGAGGGGATGTACATGACTTTGGTTGCACCAAGATCTGTTTATCATGAGACATACCCCCCCTCCGCGATCTTTACCGGAGAGAGCCTTTGTTCTGTCCGCCCGGTGAACGGAAAATCCCGTCGGCTCGATAGCTGCGTCGGTAACCCCCTCCGACATCCATGTCTCCGTAAGGCAGATAATACAATTGTCCCTAGTTTCCCGGTGGAATTGAATACGAGCCTGTAGTTCGCTTAACTTATTGTCCAGAGACTGTACATTAGCCAGTAGAATGGTGGGTAGTGGGGGGCGATCGGATCGACATCTCAGCCTGACTAGCACGCCGGCTCGCTTCCCTCGCTTCCTCCGGCGACGCTTGCGCGTAATCGTGCCCAAAATGGACGGAGATAGTCCAGCTGTGACTTCGGGCGGGACGTCCGAGTCGAAAGAATGAAAAAACTCCGGTAGGCGGCGAGCGACTGTCGATCTGATCTCCCAAAGTGTGCAGAAGTTATAAGTGAACTTGCTGCTAACATCCTGAACTAAAAAAGTTGCAATAAAAAGAATAAATAACAAAAAACTGCGTCGTCGTGCGGGAGCTCGCGACACGGCAGCCATCTCGTACGGCGCCATACTCCACGCAAAAATAATGCATGAATAGCCTTATATTAAATACACCAAAAATCATCATCTGCATCATGCCAGTGTTTACTTTTATATCTATATCTTGTGTGAACCACACATAGGACCATAAACCAACACCAACAACATACAGCGCAAGTACAAGACATCTTGTAAATAAACCACTTACCCCCGAATGATGACTCCCCAACAAGGATCATCTCTGCCATAAGAGCGGCCACGATCAAAGTTTTAACAGAATACATAATTTCTCTGGTCTCACTTCGACACTCACAGCCTTCTGACAACGACAAGTCGATCCTCTATAAATAAGTTGTTCACCCGCCAATCAGGGAGCATCCTGGATCCTGAACATCCAATCAGAAGCCTACTTTCTTTCTCCCTTCCCAAAACAAACACAAATGGATAAAAACAGACTTCCAGATTGCTCAATAGCCCATTGCTCAATATACACCGCTCCAGAATTTCAACACATTCTGTGTGTAAAAAAACCACAAAATGTTAAATAACAATGTATTGTCTGTTATCCATCACTTTTATTGTGTAGGCTACATTTGTCCCTGAGTTTAGTTAGGCTCACTGATTTTCTTTATTACTCGTCCTGCACTTTTAGGCAACGTATTTGTCATACCTGATTGTCTGTGTAACAACATATAATAGGTAGAGTTGTGTGGCGAGAGTGAACCATAGACTCCTTAATACGGGTTTTCACAGTGAGGCGCACCTCTGCTGGGGGGCACCAGAGGGTTTCAAGGGAGGCCAGAGAAACTACTTTCCAAGAAGAGAAAGTAACCCAGGTAGCAAACTAATGTGTAGAACACGTTTTTTTCCAGTGTTGCTTTGGTTATAGGAATGTTCAGAATTTGGCCAGAATAACATTTGTTTTAGGTTAAAGTGTAGGTTCCCCATTACGCTTTAAACATGTTGGAAATTGGTTCAGAATAGGTGTCAAACACGTTTCGTACACGTTGTGAAAAGGTGTAAAACACAACGTTTTAGAAACATGTATACATACAGGTAGGCCTGTGCTTTATAAGAGCATAGGCCTTATGAGCAGGCCTATTTTACAATCTCAACAGAAACCAAGCAGAAGGTATGAATCATTTCAAATCGCCATATTTTATTAAAACAATAAGAGTGTCTGGCTTGGGCTTGGGGGCGTGGCAGGTGGTGCTCCTCAGGTGGGCTGGGGGTGGGCTCCTCAGGTGGGCTCCTCAGGTGGGCTGGGGATGGGCTCCTCAGGTGGGCTCCTCAGGTGGGCTGGGGGTGGGCTCCTCAGGTGGGCTGGGGGTGGACTCCTCAGGTGGGCTGGGGGTGGGCTCCTCAGGTGGGCTGGGGGTGGACTCCTCAGGTGGGCTCCTCAGGTGGGCTGGGGGTGGGCTCCTCAGGTGGGCTGGGGGTGGACTCCTCAGGTGGGCTCCTCAGGTGGGCTGGGGGTGGACTCCTCAGGTGGGCCGGGGGTGGGCTGTCACGGTTTACGGTGGTTGACAGGGGGCATGGCCAGGCCGCATGCGCTGGAGGCGCACACACACGCACCTGCCAACTGCTGTTCCAGCCCCTCATCGGTCCCGGAGTTCCGCTCGCCTACTACCTGTCGGCACGACGCACCTCGACCTCCCGGTAACCTGACCATCGCCTGTCCCCAACGATCCATTCGCCTACTACCTGTCGGCACGATGCACCTCGACCACCCGGTAACCCGACCCATCGCCTGTCCCCAACGATCCATTTGCCTACTACCTGTCGGCACGACGCACCTCGACCTCCCGGTACCAGATCCATCGTATGTCTTGGAGGTTACATGCGCTTGTGTTCTGTGCCAAATAAAACCCCTGTTCTCCCCTCTTTGGTCTCTGTCTGCATTCGGGGTCCTACCTAACCACTCCCTTGTGACAAAAATATCTAAATTGTGTGGTGACACAGAAATTCACTGAATACCGTGAGAGGAGGTAAATCTCATTTAACCAATCACCAATCCTCTGTATGTCTTTTCAGCATTAGGAGAAACGCTGCTGTTTTGCCTTCAATGTTGTTGTGCTGTTGTTAAATGGGCTACATGCACTATAGTGGTGTGTCGTTCGTGAACGAACAGGTCTTAACGAACAGGTATTTTCAGTGAACGAGAATGACTCGTTCATTCCCATATTCCATCTCGTTCGTTCGTTCACTTCGTTGTTGTTTTTTAAAGTGCCTCGCGGGCAGGATCGCTCCGCGGCGGAATGATTTGACTGTGAGTGGACTCGGAGCACTAGGGAGGACTGTAGCCCAAAGAGTGACATTAGGCTTTCTTATTGGTCCAGCTTGGCATCTGAGTCATCAAGGAGGCGGGATAACTGTTCTGAATCCACCACTCTCGTTCGTCATCCCTTTAGGTGAACCAATCAACGAGACTCGTTCACTGAACGACCGACAAGAGACTCGTTCATCGAACGACTGACAAGAGAATGGGCTATATGCACTAAGCTGTGTGAAGGACTTCCGGCTTCAAATTAAACGAGTAAACCTCTTCCGGTATATTTGTTTACTTCCAACTAGCAAAGCTACAGCTCCTGAGATTTTATTTCGCCATGAATTCCTATAAGAAAATGCGTTTTCAAAAATAAATACTCCGAACATTGTTGTGTTCCGCTGTGTTTGGCATCATCGAAATGTAACGGTATTTAGTTTCCATGGCTTTCAAACCCATCCCGACCTGAGAAGAACCCGATGCGGACATCTGATTCTATACCAGGTAACGTTAGACTGAAGTTGTGCTACTCAGCTAACTGTTTGACATCAACCAAAGTAAACATCAGTTAAACTATAAAGAATCCTATCGTAAGTCTTAATACAAAAGAGCTACTGTGCCTACTGCACATTGGTCAGATCATTTGATCAAGTTAATTAGGATAAGGTGGAAACGTGTTTGGGTGATCAAACATATTTACATAAGTTAACACTGCTAATATACACCATCTAAGGCATAATAGTTATCAAGGAAGGTTATTCAAGTTTGTTTGAGTAGGGAGAGAATGTAAAGCTAAGCATTTAGGAGGGTAGGCATCGTCTAGGACATGGGTCTCAAACTCGTGGCCCGCGGGCCAATTGAGGCCCGCTGGACGATATTTTGAGGCCCCCTACTTGACATCAAAGTTTAGTGTTAGTCTGGCCCGCGCGTTTTTCTCACACACCGAGTCGAATTGGCTAGCATTTAGTATCTAGCTCTATATTAAGCTGACGGCTTTGTTGTAACGGCATTTTCAATGTACTATGTATGTATAGGCTTATTACAATTGAATGTCGTGTTTGTTGCACAAACTTTTACACTAAGTTGTGTTTTTATGTGCCTTTGATGGAAAAATGGTAAACTGTATGTCACGATAGGGATAGTTCGGTGGGACCCAGAACGCAGACCAAGACACAGTGGAGCTATAACATAAAGCTTTATTTAAAGCACACAGACAACAGAGAGTAATCAGAGACAGGCCAGGGGTCTGGATACCCGGAGGTCGATCCGCAGAGTACCGGCAGGTAGTAGACCGGCGAGTAGTCCGGGACGGGAGAAGCTCTGGATACCGGGAAGTCGAGTAGCGACAGGTACCAGACAGACGGATGGTCAGGGATGAGCGAGAAGTCTAGATACCGGGAGGTCGGAGTAGCGACAGGTACTGGACAGGTAATTATAATGACCGGGGAGCTCGTATAGACCGGAGTAACGCGAGACAGGCGGGTGACGCGGGATAGGCAAAGAATCTGGATTTCCGGGACATCAGCGTGGCGATTCCGTCCAGAATGTACTAACGCACAAAGTAGCACGCATACAGTACGACCTAACACCGGAGTAACAGGACGCCAGGGTCTATATACCCCAGGTGAGGGGATTAGCAATCAGCCACGGCAATTGTTGACAGATGTGTGTGTGCGCCGCCAGCGCACGTGGCTTGGCCACGCCCCCTGTCATCCACCGTAACCATTGCTGACAGGTGTGTGTGTGCACCGCCAGCGCATGTGGCTTGGCCACGCCCCCTGCCAACCACCGTAACGTGACACTGTATCTTGTTTTGATAAAAGGGTTAAATTAGTAGCATACAAATACATACAAATGCTGTATACATGTACGAGTGTATGTATGACACGTAGACTCATTTAATTAAAGTATGTATATCAGTTACGTGTGTACAAATGTATGCTTTTATTTCTGTATTGTATTTATAGTAGTTAACAACGAGAATCTATCAGTAAATCTATTAAGAACTTTTTTTCTATTACCGTATTGACCCGAATATAAGACAATATAAGAATATAAGAAAAATTGGAAAAAGAGGGGTCGTCTTATAATCGGGGTTTAGACTTTTCGATGTAATTGCACATGTAATTGCGCAACAACAGATTGCGCCAAATGAGTGTTCCGAGACACCGCGCGACACTTAAAGTAACTTAAAGTTTTAAAGTAACAGTAGATAGCAACAGTTGCCTGGAGAGATGGAAATGGAGAGACACAGCGACCAACTTGAAAAAAGTGGCTCAAAAGTAGGGCAAGTTAATAAACAATTTTAAGATAATGGTGATAAACGAAGCAGAGACATCAAACAACTGTCGAGCAGCAAAGAAGTATGGTGTAACTGAGTGTAACGTTAGAAGATGGCGAGCCCAACAAGACCGTCTTAGAAATGTTAACAGTCAGAGGAAAGCCTTCCGCGGTCCGCAAAGGGGCCGCTTCCCGGAGGTTGACAGGAGGGTGTTTGAATATGTGAGTGAAAAACGTAATGAAGGTATGCCAATGACCAGAGCTGTCATACAGCTGAAAGCCTTGGAAATCGCCAAAGAGCTCAACATACCACCCACCGAGTTCAAAGCTAGCATGGGCTGGTGTAGAAGAATGATGTCACGTAACGGGCTGTCATTGCGACG
Organism: Muraenolepis orangiensis; assembly: GCA_027704905.1. Lineage (NCBI taxonomy): Eukaryota > Metazoa > Chordata > Actinopteri > Gadiformes > Muraenolepididae > Muraenolepis > Muraenolepis orangiensis. The sequence continues at coordinate 4,897,714 of CM051008.1, read as the reverse complement.
CAGGACAAGCCTTGCCCAGCGCCTGCCCTCAGACTTTGCTACTGTCTTATCAGCGATATGTGATAAAGTTAAGGAAGAAGCACTCATACCCCCTTGATCAGATGGGCAATGCTGATCAAACGCCTGTGTATTTTGACATGCCAACATCTGTCACTGTACATAAGAAAGGTAACAAATCAGTGATCTACTGATCTACTGGAAACGAGAAGAGCCGAGTAACTGTCATGTTAACGCGCCTCGCAGATGGGATAAAACTTCTTACGTGGTTTTAAAATGCAAGACTGTACCTAAAGAGGCAGTGCCAGCTGGCATTATCGTACGTGCCCAGGCAAAGGGCTGGATGGAGACGGAGCTTGTGGTGGATGGGCTCAAGGTTGTGTGGGGCAGACGGCGTGGGGGACTCAGAAAGAAGAGGAATATGTTGATTCTGGATGCTGGATTCGTTACCAAACCATTCAAGGTTAATCTGCGCAAGAGATACACAGAGTGGCTCCTGGCTGGTAATCACGCACTGACACCGTCTGGAAAAATCCAAAAGCCTGCAGTACGTTTGCTCTGTCAATGGATCTTGCAAGCATGGGCTGACGTTGCCCCAGAAATCATAATTAATGGGTTTAAGAAATGCTGCGTATCAAATGCCATGGATGGCAGCGAGGATGACGTGATGTGGGAGGAGACGGGGGATGCAGACAACGTGAGTGACGATAGCGGGAGTGAGAGCGAACAACCCAGCGATGTAGAAGACGAGCTGAATGAGAAGACGTTTGTGATGTGACGAATAGACTGATGTTCTGAAATTTTGCACTGTTTCATTGCTCTACTGTTTTATTGCACTACCGTTTTATTGCACCATGGACACGTTTTCTAGCCACTGCACTGGGGTCTCAATGCATCTGGCTCACACCTGCAGAAGTGCAAGCTTACCTCCCTGAGGAATTCTGAGATTTCCCAGACACCCAGGTCATCTTGGACTGCACTGAGCTCAAGTGTCAGACACCATCCTTACCACTCCTGCAAAGTGAGATGTACTCCACCTACAAATCTCACGTTTACAGTGTTTGCCTGTTGTCAAACTACCAAAACAAGGCATTAGTTAAGGCATGGGTTAAGTAAAGCATTGGTTCAACACCAGGTTTTTGTAATTAAATTTAGTGAATTTTGTTTATTCCAGTGGCATATCATTTTGTTAAACATTCTGTAAATATTATGAACACAAACATTATCAATGTAAGCAAACTGTTGAATGTAAAGTAATTTGTATAGATTTGTAAAAATTAACATTGTAACATATTGTATATACATCATTATTGAACTATTGTAACATATTGGCTAAAAAACATCATTGAAAAATGAACTGTAAAAAAAAACTTTATAACATTTTGTCTTTCATTGAAGAACCTGGGTTTTGCTCATGTTCATTTCTCAAAGACAGGTATCTTGGCATGTATATGTAGAAAAATAAATAGTCAGCTATTTCTCTAATTGATCTTTGCTCTTGTGGATCCATGTGTAATCGTTGCACAACTGTTAGGAACAGCATTGCCACGATGTGATTGCACACAACACCGCCTGCCACACAGGAGCATTGGCTGTGTCAACACCACTGGCGATGAATCAAGAAGCGGAATCTAAGAAGAAAGAGAAAACAATTAGAAATATACCCTCTGTTTCATGTAAAAGTAGGTTATTATGAGTAGAACAGTTATTGTTACTGAACCATGCTCCTAGACGATGCCTACCCTCCTAAATGCTTAGCTTTACATTCTCTCCCTACTCAAACAAACTTGAATAACCTTCCTTGATAACTATTATGCCTTAGATGGTGTATATTAGCAGTGTTAACTTATGTAAATATGTTTGATCACCCAAACACGTTTCCACCTTATCCTAATTAACTTGATCAAATGATCTGACCAATGTGCAGTAGGCACAGTAGCTCTTTTGTAATAAGACTTACGATAGGATTCTTTATAGTTTAACTGATGTTTACTTGGTCGATGTCAAACAGTTAGAATAGCTGTTGAATAGCACAACTTCAGTCTAACATTACCTGGTATAGAATTGGATGTCCGCGTCGGGTTCTTCTCAGGTCGGGATGGGTTGGAAAGCCATGGAAACTAAATACCGTTACATTTCGATGATGCCAAACAAAGCGGAACACGTTCGTTGAACAAACTGTATCTTATCTCAGCATATAATTATATATTTTAAATATATTATATATATTAGATTAGATTCTAATGTATTGTCATTGGAAGTAAAGTACAGCGAAAATAAGCTGCCATCTAACAAGAGTGTAAATGTTACAGTATATTGCATGGTAATATATAATGTTGTTATATAAGATGTAAAAACAGTCTAATGGGTATAAAAACGGTTTAAAATAACTTGTATGAGTATGTATAAGAATAAGAATTATAGGTATATATATATATGTATATAAATACACACAGGCAAAATACAAGTATTCAACAGGTAGTGATTATGGGTATGCAATTATATCAACAGGAAAAATATATATAAATGTACATACAGCAGGTAGTGTGCACTCCTGCAAAGTGAGATGTAGAGCCATTATTCTCCACACTTTGACAGACCTTGTTTGTGGCTTCTCTCTCTCTAGTAGCCTCCGATAGACAAGGCGGAGATGGACCACACTGTGACCAGACGCCCCTAGTGGTGGGAGAGCGTGGATGCAGAGTAGGTGACAGTTCCACAGTTCAACACATATATACCTTCTTATTCTTCCTGGTGGGGCAGTCAACATACTTTTAAGCGTTACAGTTAAGAATACACTTTGGTGCATCAGGTGAAAGTGACTCAAGTGTCTGTCAAAGGTTAAAAACAGTCTCTAATGCTTTATTAATATGTGCCTTAAGTTGCATATGTACCACGGTGAGGAAAATTGGAGGAAACTCCCTGTGCAGATGAAGAGGCCGAAGAAAGACACAGCAGTTCGATGTCAGGGGTACACAGGTGCTCTCTCCCCACACCTGCCTGCGTGTTGGTGAACAGGGTACCCAAACAGTAACACACTGTTTAAATAAAAGTCTGTTATTGAATAGCCAAACATGCCCTGCATCATGTCAGTGTGTAATCTCTGTATCTTGTGGAAACAACACCCGTTTAAACAACAGAGAACAACTTTTTGTTGGGCTTTTACAAAGACTAACACACTAAACTTACCTTAATTGTATGATATTTGAGATTGTTGTTGTTAATGTGCTTATCATATTGATATTGATAAGAATTTCTTTCATCTATTTGTTGGATGAATTGTCTTTAATAGGGTGAAAAGGGTAGGTATTGTGTCATTTTGATACAACTGCATACCTACTCTATAAGTAATTTTATACCTGTTTTTATATTGGGGTTATATATACCCTGGCATCCTGTTACCCCTTTGTTAGGTCGTACGTCGTACTTTATGGTTGCTACTTTGTATGTTGGTACATTGTGGACGGAATCGCCACGCTGATGTCCCGTAAATCCAGCGCGCCGTACCCGCCTGATGACGTCACGCGGTACCCGCCTGATGACGTCACGCGGCCCCCGTCTGCCGACGAGAGGGGAGGTCCAGAGCAGACCCCAGAGGAGACTCCAGAGGAGGTCCCGGAGGAGACCCCCAGAGGAAGTTCCGGAGGAGGTTCCAGAGGAGACTCCAGAGGAGGCCCCAGAGAGGGTCCCAGAGGAGACTCCAGAGGAGGTCCCGGAAGAGACCCCCAGAGGAGACCCCGAGAGGAGACCCCCAGAGGAGGCCCCCAGAGGAGGCCCTGGAGGAGGTTCCAGAGGAGACTCCAGAGGAGGCCCCAGAGGAGGTCCCAGAGGAGACTCCAGAGGAGTTCCCGGAGGAGACCCCTAGAGGAGGCCCCCAGAGGAGGCCCCCAGAGGAGACCCCCAGAGGAGACCCCCAGAGGAGACTCCAGAGGAGGCCCCAGAGGAGACTTCAGAGGAGGCCCCCAGAGGAGACCCCCAGAGGAGAACCCCTGAGGAGAACCCCAGAGGAGGCCCCAGAATAGAACCCCAGAGGAGACCCCCAGAGGAGATCCCCAAAGGAGACCCCCAGAGGAGACCACCAGAGGAGGCCCCCGTAGGAGGCCCCAGAGGAGACCTCCAGAGGAGGTTCCAGAGAAGACTCCTACCGACCTGGACAGAAGGGGTGACTCTCTTCCTGGGCCCCGCCCGCCCACCGAATCTCCTCCACCCCCCCGGATCATCGACTGGGAGGCATACGGCCCAGAGGATAGGGGTTGAGTCCCGCCCAGTCTGGACCCGTTCCTTTTCCGCGACTGCCAGCGGGAACATCCCTTCAAGCCGGGTTTGGCACCAGGAGGCGCCCGTTGAGGGGGGGTACTGTCGCGGTTACGGTGGTTGGCAGGGGGCCTGCCAAGGGGCCAAGCTGCGTGCGCTGGCGGCGCACACACACACCTGTCAACAATTGCCGTGGCTGATTACTAATCACCTCACCTGGGGTTATATATACCCTGGCGTCCCGTTACCCCTTTGTTAGGTCGTACGTCGTACTTTATGGTTGCTACTTTGTATGTTGGTACATTCTGGACGCCACGCTGATGTCCCGGAAATCCAGATTCATTGCCGATCCCGCGTCACTCGCCTGTCTCGCATTACTCTCCGGTCTATACGAGCTCCCCGGTAATTATAGTAACCTATCTAGTACCTGTCACTACTCCGACCCCCCGGTATCTAGACTTCTCGCTCGTCCCTGACCATCCGCCTAACTGGTACCTGTCGCTACTCCGACTTCCCGGTATCCAGACTCCTCTCCTGTCCCGGACTACTCGCCGGTCTACTACCTGCCGGTACTCCACGGATCGACCTCCCGGTAGCCAGACCCCCGGCCTGTCCCTGATCACTCTTGTGTTTTGGTTTGCTTTAAATAAAGCTTTATGTTATAGCTCCACTGTGTCTTGGTCTGCGTTCTGGGTCCCACCGAACTATCCCTTTGTGACATCATCATCATCCGACATGCTGTGACAGTGACAGTTATTGAAGAGTAGACTGTAGTCTCTGACAAAATCTGCGATATTCTTGGTCCCAAACAATGTTTGTTAACCATTAGCATAACTAATATTCATAACTAACATATTCATACATGATGAACACTTATCATACATATGGAATTTGCAATTGTAACGTACTAAATCGCTTCAGCAGAAAACCCTAAACGTTTTAAGACATTTATTGGGTAGGCTACATTTGTATTATTCTTCCACATGAAGTTTACTTTTTGTGCTTTGGCAATGTACGTGAAGGTAGGATCTATGAGAGGCGTGCCTCTCCCTCACCCTTCCTGGGTGAAGCGCGTTGCCCGGGTCCATCTGAAGCGGTGGAGGAGAATGGACCAGCGCTGCACTGAAGGCGCGGTCAGAAGGCACTGAACAAGCTGGTGTACTGTCTTATAGCCACTACTAGTACACTACTAAAATGTTACTCTAGCAGGGTCTTACACAGTAACACAGATGAACTGTCTATTTTATTTCTATAAATATACTATAGCAGTTCGATGCTTGGTTAACAGGTCAAATGATCTTGGTGAGCCACCGCAGGGCATGCCAATTAGTTTCTAGCTTCATGAACCCATGTGAGAGCTGCCAAGTTGAGCTTGATACCTGGCTAGTGGTCCTGTTGTGTCTTGTGTCCCTGAGGTTAGTTAGGCCTACTTGATGGTAGGCTCAAGGATTTTCTTTATTACTCGTCCTGCACTTTTAAGCAACGTATTTGTCAGACTTGAGTTGTGTGGCAAGAGTGAACCATAGACTCCTTAATACGGGTTTTCACAGTGTGAGGCGCACCTCTGCTGGGGGGTTTCAAGGGAGGGAGTAATCTCCTAGAATGAGAAAGAACGAAAGACAGTGTTGATTGGATTGAGTTTTTATTTGATATTGCCAGTGTCAGCAGCAACATAAGCCCTTGACTAGAAAGATAGTGCTTTAATTAGATGTCTGAGAATGCATCAAATTAAATGGAAAATAATATGTTGTTGGCCTGTTAATAAAAATACATCCTATGAACCTCATAGCCTTATACCATGCTTTGGGTGAAGTTCAATGAAAGTTTATTCAATGCATCTGAAAACTAATACCATACCAGATTATGGTCTAAAAATTAATAAATTTAAATATTATACAGGTTATTTTGACTGAAGTTGAGTGAGTTCTAGGAATGTGCTTGAGATGAGCGTGACTAACCTCACTCCGGAGTGGCTGAGGGGCCCTATCGTGAAACCCATGTTCCCCTGTGGTCTCTACAGCCTCTCAGCGAGATCAACCGGAGAGTTATACAGTCTGTTCAGGTCTGACTTACTGGAGAGATCAAAGTTGTAGGATCTGGCGCCCTCTGCAAGACCAAAACAACAACAGCAGATACATTGTTCAAAGTACATAGCTAGACTTAATAGCATTTGCCAATAACACACTAATACATGAATAGCCTTACACCAAAAATCATCATCTGCATCATGCCAGTGTTTATTTTGATATCTATATATTGTGTGAACCACACATAGGACCATACACCAACACCAACATTATACATCAAAGTACAAGACAACTTGTAAAATAAACCACTTACCCCCGAATGAAGACTCCCCAACAAGGATCATCTCTGCCATAAGAGCGGCCACGATCAAAGTTTTAACAGAATACATCATTTCTCTGGTCTCACTTCAACACTCACAGCCTTCTGACAACGAGTCAGAAGACAAGTTGATCCTCTATAAAAAAGTTTTCACCCGTCAATCAGGGAGCATCCTGGATCCTGAACATCCAATCAGAAGCCTACTTTCTTTCTCCCTTCCCAAAACAAACATAATATGTTGTTCAGCTGTTTGTAAAAATACATACTATGAACCTCATAGCCTTATACCATGCTTTGGGTGAAGTTAAAGGGTGTAGCAATAGATGACGCCAGAGATTACTGGTTCATCATCTGACCGGCTCCTTGGTGACAGTTATCTTTGAACAGTTTGTAGTCGGAGCCTCCAGCCATGACAAAATCTCCAACTGTCTTGGTCCCCTCAAAATTCTTTGTTTCCTTAATCTAGACAAAAAAAGTAAGATATTTTTAGATCATTTTAATTCATGAATATATATTGTTTATGCAAGGTACATCCTTAATAAATAGCTGTGATGTGCCAAGGGATTTATTGTTATGCCAACATGTGTCACCCAATGGACACACCCTGAATAAATAACCACTTGTTGTGCTACTAACCTGCCATTTATTGCTCATGTGTTTAGTATCCACCACCACGGTCTGAGAACTGGCCCCATAACCTCTGGCCCCAATCTCCCTTATGGGCCAGCCATGTTGAGCCGTCTTTCAACGTCAACCTGAAGAAGGAAACGTGTATAAATACTTCAACCACCATTAATCTGTATCAAATGTTGAATGTTTATCTCATTAAAAGATGCATACAATATTTCTGAGATCCATTATTTAGGTTATGGATTTGCTTCCCGTCTCTTAGAATGTATTCAGGTCCAAGAACGCATTTGTAACAGTATTGACCTGAAATAATACTTTAACAGAACTAGCAAAAACCGCTATAGTGCACAACTATTTTGGGGAAATAACATGAAGTTTATTCAGTGCATCTGAAAACTGTTCATCATGGGCTAAGTACCATTAATTATCAATATTGTACAGGTTGTTTTGACTGAAGTGGGGTTGATTGAGTTCTAGGTATGTGCTTGACTGGGACTAACCTCACTCCGGAGTGGCTGAGGGGCCCTAGCTGGCCCATGCTCCCCAGTGGTCTCTGCATCCTCTCAGCTCCATAAACTGGAGAGTTAAACAGTTTGGTCAGGTCTGACCTACGGGAGAGATCAAAATTGTTGGAGCCGCCGCCCGCTGCAAGACCAAAACAACAACAGCAGATGCATTGTTCAAACTAACTACACACCTAGACTTAATAGCATTTGCCAGTAACAAACTAATACATGAATAGCTTATTATTAAATACAACAAAAATAGTCATACATGGCCTGCATCATGCCATTGTTGACTTTTATATCCATATCGGAAAATATAGGAACTTCACAAAATACAGACAATGTGAATACTAGACAACACTAGACATGTTAATAAACGACGTACCCCCGAAAGGAGAAGAAAACATATTTTCTTTGGTCTCACTTCAACACTCACAGCCTTCCGATGTCGACAAGTTGATTCTCTATAAAAGCAGTTGTCAACCTGCCAATCAGGGAGCATACTGGTCACAGACATCCAATGAGAAGCCTACTTTCTTTCTCCCTTCCCAAAATGTTTTTGTTATTTTGTGGGGGGGTTTTGTTAAGTGTAACAACTTTCGGGTCACATCCTCATGGTGGATGGAGGATTCTGAAATCATCTCGCGACCCCCCCTCCCCCCCCCCTCGGGGTCCCGCGCACCCCCCCTCGGGGTCCCGCGACCCACAATTTGGGAAACCCTGCTGTAGACCACCACCATCACCACCACCATTCGAAAATTCAGTTGTTCTAGTCAGACGGACGTCACGGAGGAGTCACTTTATGCCTTATCTCATTTAGGCAGATCAGATTGTCGCAGCCAATTTCCAAGTGTACCATAGTTGTAAAGCAGTGTCCATGTAGTGAAGTAACAGCCCAACACAGACCACCACACACAGGCTATCGATTAAAGGGACAGTCTAACACGCTTCACGTGAAAAGGCTTAACGTAACTTTGGAACTTTAAGTTATAAATAGCGATCAATAATCACCAAATGTCTCTGGCATATGTCTTGTCATTGGCACTTTCACCTGTCAAAATGAAAGTGAAAAGGTGAAAGTGCTAATGACAAAACATATGCAAATTAGGTGATTATTGATCGCGGGTTTATAACTCTTAGTTACGTGAAGTCTTTTCACGTTAAGCGATGCAAAGAAAGATCAAGTCCAAACTCTCAATTCAAATGCACAACAATGCTTAACAAACCCAAGACAGCCATTAACTAATCAGTCAACAAGTGTGTGGAAACAAAATGCAACAACCAGCTCAACGAGACGCAACACTGAGACAAAACCAGCAAAGACAAATTAGTCTCACTCACCAATGATGTTCACTTAAAGACCAAATCCATTCTCCTTTCCTTCTGGATGAATTGTTCGACCACCATAAAGATGATCGCTTTTCAGATCCAAAATAAGTTCCAATTCCCTGCTCTCTTGTCGGTCCCAAATAGCAAGCACTTCCATCAGTAGAGCCTCTTGTGGCTAGTAGAGCCCGTTAGCCACGGGTATCTTTCCCAGTTGCTACTCTGAAAATGGCGAACATAGCCTGCTTTAACTACTTGAGTCAGCTCCAGATTGTCAGGTGTTGGACGGCCTTTTTTAATAATGTCCATCTTAACATTAAATGGTCGTCTTGAAAATGGTTCAGACAATAAATCCGCAACGACATCATCTTCACCTGTTGCCATTTTGGCGTAAAAAAAACAACGTAGAAAACGTAACACTACGCTAGATCCACTCTCGCGCCAGCCACCACCTTGCACCTTCTAGCTCCCTATTGAGCTGCGGGGAAATCTAAAAGAATACGCCCATTGGCTACAAATCACGATATGATTGGTTGATCAAATTGTCAATCCAAACGTACGCTCTCATTCAGTCTAAGGGCCAATGTCAGCGGGAATACTTTTGTTGAATGATATTCTTCCCAGCAACCCAGAAAAATATCTGATTGGTTGCATTGTTTTTCCAACACAAAACCACTCAAATGCGTCGTGCATGGACCGAGAAAGACAAACAAATCAACGTAACACAGTAATATAACACAGATACGATTCTCATTTATTCATTTTATTTAAATTTTATTAAATGTTATTAAATTGTATTACATTTTATTAATACAATTAATTCGATTTTTTTGGTTTCATCTGAGAGTTCCAGGGTCTTCTCTGAATACCTTGAAGGCCCTGACGCTTCACCACTGATATATATATATATATACTGTATATTAAGCATTTCTTTCATTTATTTGTTGGATTAGTTGTTTCTTAAAGGGTGAATTGGCTAGGGATGATGTCATTTGGGAAAAACTTGGGAAAATTACATTAAAACAGACTTCCAGATTTAGAGCCCATTGCTTAATATGTGCCGCTCCAAAACACATTCTGCCTGTAAAAAACAACCAATATTAATTAAAAATGTATTGTCTGGTATCCATAGGCGGAGTTTGCGGGGGGCAGGGGGCGCGTTGCCCCCCCCCCAAGTGGCCGAAATGTGTTACTGAATCAAGTCTAAAATAGTCAAAAATAGTTCCAATCCAAATATGTATTGTATATATATCTCCAAATATTTTAATAGATGGAATAAAATACAATTATTCTAACACTAAAATCTTAATCATATTATGTTTTGTTTTAAATCAAGTCATTGATGAAGTCATGTGACATGTGACGTTTGAAGTTAGACACGCCTCTATTTTGAGCACGTAGCGATTTGGCTAGTAGCTATGTTTCTGTACGCTGAGCAGTAATGGATATACTGCGATTTTGAGAACGTCCAAGCATATGCGGGACGCGTTTACTTCTGCACTAAGTAGGACACTGTAGGGCCGATGAATGGGAGTCGGAGGTGGCGTGTTTAGTATGGAACTCCACACTTTATTTTCCATTAGGTTTCACAAAAGGGGAAACACATAGCACAGCTAGCACACCACAACAACAACAACAACAACAACAACAACACGGTACGCACTCAAACAGGTCCGTGGTGCAACACACACTAAATACAAACAGTGAATTATGTTCCCATAACGTTCCACCACACAAGCCCCCCCAGAATTCACCCATACACAGTAAGGAGGCTGCAGGGGGCCTCTGTGAGCATTGTGCCGGATGAACACGTGCTCCGCTGAGCGAAGCCCCACGGGAACCCGGGACCCCTGAGTGCCGTGCTGAGCAGTGGGGATCGGAGCAAAAACCTTCGCGGCGTCCTGCAGGAAAACTCGCTGGGCCGTCGCCGACCAGGGGGCCGATGCGTTGGAGAGGAAATCCCCTGGAACCCTCAGCGGCTGACCGTAGACCATCTCAGCCGTGGAGCACTGCAGATCCTCCTTAGGCGCGGTCCTCAGGCCCAGCATAACCCAAGGCAGCTTGTCAACCCAATTACCATCTTTCAGCCCGGCCCTGAGGGCCACCTTCATGGAGTGATGGAAACGCCCGCAGAGACCGTTGGCCTGAGGGTGATAAGCGGTTGTGCACCACCTCGAACACGGAACGCCTCCAGCTGGTGGGAACGACCGGGCGCGGCTGGCCCGTGGAGACGTCACACAGGAGAGCAACGCCCGTGTCGCCGAAAACCACATCCTGCAGGCGCAGCCCCACATCAAACCCCTTCAGGGCCTGGACGCTGGGGTCCGTGACCTGGTCCATTGCCATGCGGGTATAGTCGAGGCCCAACTGGACGGCTCCGATGACGACCCTGGAGAGGCAATCTGCGACCAGGTTTGACTTGCTATCACGTGCTGGATGTCCATGGTGAACTCCGAGATGTAGGAAAGCTGTCGTTGCTGGCGAGCAGACCAAGGCTCCGCCACCTTGGACATGGCGAACGTGAGCGGCTTGTGGTCAATGAACGCCGTAAATTCACGGCCTTCCAGCAAAAATCGGAAGTGCCGCACGGCCAGCCAGAGTCCAAGGAGCTCCCAGTCAAAAGCGCTGTACCTGCGTTCCCTGGGCGAAAAATGCAAGTGGTTGCCAGGCACCGTCCACCCACGGCTCATGCACCGCACCGCACCGACGGCATAGTCCGATGCATCGGTGGTAATGGAGATGGGGGCCATGGGCGACGGATGCGCCAACAAGGCCGCCTGAGCCAGCACAGTCTTGACCTCCTTAAAAGCAACCTCAGCCTCCGTCGTCCAGTCGATCTCCTGCATGGGGGCATTACCTTTCAATTCCTCATACAGCGGCCGCATAATGTGGGCGGCCCGGGCGATGAAACGGTGGTAGAAGGTCACCATCCCTAGGAACCCACGGAGTGCTTTCAATAAAAGCACTAAATACATAATAATAAATAAAGAACAAAAGCATTTTGGTGTGGAGAGATAGCAATTTTTCCAAAAAGTCCATTCCTTGATGTGTCTTAGTGCTCAGCAGGTCAGCCCACAGGTCCACTTTAAGCTCATGGTCGAGCACAATGCCAAGGTACCTGTAATCCCATTGATAAAAGTAGGTGAGATGATTGCAGCTTTCTAAAATCAAAGGACATTTAATACCTCTTCACCAGACTCTCAAAGCACATGACCAGCGATGTCAAGGTTGTGTTGAAGGTTGTTGGGCCCTTTGGGTCTGGAAATTTTTGCCACGGGTACAATTGTAGATGTCTTCCACAGGGTAGTGACTTTGTGAAGATTGTGACGAGGACCTAAACATGTCTAGTTGAACACTGGTGGTAGCTGTTTCTCTGGGTCTGAAAAGATGGAAGGACTTCTGACTCCTTGATGATAACGTTGGGTGAGGAGGGGAAGGGGGGCATCACAGTGGCAGCATCAGCACTGTTGCAACTCTCACAGCAACAAAAGGTGTTGAGCAGGTGCAGTCCCTCACCTCCATGCAAGACAAAGCTGTGCCCTTGTGTGGAACATTGGTCATGGTTTTTATTCCCTGCCATGCCTTTCTTGGATTGCCGGCTGCCAGGGTGGCCTCTTTCTTTTTTTAAGTGGTTCTTGTCCAGCTGTATTTGGATCTGTCCCTTCTAGCTGTTGCATCCTGGTTTATGTAAGTTGTTTTCTTCTCAAATGAAAGATCATTTATATAGTCAGCTTTTTTCTTCTGAATTAAGATACTATAGTTTGTTGGACACCCAAGGCTAATCATTCAGATAAACTGTATAGGTCTTAGTAGGAATCCCAGAGTCTACACAGAAATGTATGTAATCAGACAATGATCAGCTACAACCTGATCATGAATATTAAGGCTATTAAAGACAACCCAGATTGTGCAGTCAAGACATCCCTGCATACCCCTGCTCAATACCTGTTTATACATGTATACTACTTTGTATATATATACACCTATAATTCTGCACATATCTCATACCTACTCTGTTTTTACCTATTACTCAACAACTGTACATTATATATTACTATGCACTGTACTGCAACATTTGCACTCTGGTTGGATGCAAAATTATTTCTGCTGTACTGTACTTGTGCTTGTACTGTGCAATGACAATACATTTGAATCTGATCTAATCTAATCTACCGTATTGACCCGAATATAAGACAGGTTTTTTTTCCTAGAAAAAAATCTGAAAAAGAGGGGTCGTCTTATAATCGGGGTTTAGACTTTTCGATGTACCGTAATTGCACATGTAATTGCACAACAACAGATAGCGCCAAATGCGTGTTCCGAGACACCGCACGACACTTAAAGTACCGTAACTCAAAGTCTTAAAGTAACAGTACATAAAAACAGTTACCTGGAGAGGTAGAAATGGAGAGACACAGCGACCAACTTGATAAAAGTGACATCAAACAACTGTCGAGCAGCAAAGAAATATGGTGTAACTGAGTGCAACGTTAGAAGATGGCGAGCCCAACAAGACTTAGAAATGTTCACAGTCAGAGAAAAGCCTTCCGCGGTCCGCAAAGGGGCCGCTTCCCGGAGGTTGACAGGAGGGTGTTTGAGTATGTGAGCGAAAAACGGAATGAAGGTATGCCAATTACCAGAGCTGTCATACAGCTGAAAGCCTTGGAAATCGCCAAAGAGCTCAACATACCACCCACCGAGTTCAAAGCTAGCATGGGCTGGTGTAGAAGACTGATGTCGCGTAACGGGCTGTCATTGCGACACAGGACAAGCCTTGCCCAGCGCCTGCCCTCAGACTTCAGAGAGAAGCTACTGTCTTATCAGCGATATGTGATCAAGTTAAGGAAGAAGCACTCATCCCCCTTGATCAGATGGGCAATGCTGATCAAACGCCTGTGTATTTTGACATGCCAACATCCGTCACTGTGCACAAGAAAGGCGACAAATCAGTGATTGTGAAGTCGACTGGAAATGAGAAGAGCCGAGTAACGGTCATGTTAACGTGCCTCGCAGATGGGACTAAACTTCCCCCGTACGTGATTTTAAAGCGCAAGACTGTACCTAAAGAGGCAGTGCCAACTGGCATCATCGTACGTGCCCAGGCAAAGGGCTGGATGGAGACAGAGCTTGTGGTGGACTGGCTCAAGGTGGTGTGGGGCAGACGGCATGGGGGACTCAGAAAGAAGAAGAACATGCTGATTCTGGATGCTTTCCGTGGACACTTGACTGAGCCAGTCAAAAAGCCAGTCAAATAATTTAATGGTGACCTAGTGATCATATCGGGCGGAATGACAAGCCAGCTGCAGGTGTTGGATGTGGTCGTAAACAAACCATTCAAGGTTAATCTGCGCAAGAGATACACCGAGTGGCTCCTGGCTGCTAATCACACACTGACACCGTCTGGAAAAATCAGAAAGCCTGCAGTACGTTTGCTCTGTGAATGGATCTTGCAAGCATGGGCTGACATTTCCCCAGAAAGCATCATTAGTGGGTTTAAGAAATGCTGCGTATCAAATGCCATGGATGGCAGCGAGGATGACGTGATGTGGGAGGAGACGGGGGAAGCAGACACCGTGAGTGACCATAGCGGGAGTGAGAGCGATCCCAGCGATGTAGAAGACGCAGCTGAATGAGAAGACTTGATGTGACTGATGTTCTGACATTTTGCTCTGTTTTATTGCACTACTATTTTATTGCACTACCGTTTCATTGTAATCTATCTAGCCTGTTTCAAATTAAATTATTTTCTTTATAAAAACAAAATTTGGTCTTCAAATTTTTTTTTTCCAAAATGATTCTTGAAAAAGAGGGATCGTCTCATAATCGGGGTCGTCTTATATTCGGGTCAATTCGGTAATTTTGGAAACTCCTCAAACAATTCCTCAATGAATGTTTGTGTGTGCTTATAAACGTACAATACTGGCCCTATTGCTAGAGTGTAACGGAATATTTAGATACATATAAAGGAGACTTCTAAGTGAAGGTGGTCAGTCTTGACAGCCATATTTTTTAAGTCAGTTTCTCTACAACTTCTAGATGGCAGCAAAACACATTGAAGGAAAATACAACTTTGATTTAATTTCTGTATTTATTTTAAATTGCCAGCAGTAAAATAACAACTTAGCTGGAAAGATAATGCTTTTTCCAGATGTTCTAGAATGGATGAAATGAAATGGAAAAAAAGTAATTATATTGTTGAGCGACTCGTAAAAAGACGGGCATTGAAACAAAAAGCTTTAAAAGAAGGTTTGGGTGAAGTTTAAGGGTGTAGCAATAGATGGCGCCAGAGATTACTGGTTCATCATCCGACCTGCTCCGATGTGACAGTTATTGAAGAGTAGACTGTAGTCAGTGCCTCCAGCTCTGACAAAATCCAATCCAACTAGTTATGCTAGTTAACTATTAGCATAACTAATATTCATAAATAACATATTCATACATGATGAACACTAATCATATGTATGGAATTTGCAATTGTAACGTACTAAATCACTTAAAAAGCAGAAAACCCTAAACCTTTTAAGACATTTATTGTGTAGGCTACATTTGTATTATTCTTCCACATGATTTTTTGAGTTTACTTTTTGTGCTTTGGTAATGTACGTGTTTTAATTCAATCAAATTCAATAGAACAACAAATGTTCTGCTGCAGTCCTTGTGCTCGTAGTGTGGTGGTTTGTGACGTGGAGTTAGGATCTGTGAGAGGCGTGCCTCTCCCTCACCCTTCCTGGGTGAAGAGCGTTGCCCGGGTCCATCTGAAGCGGTGGAGGAGAATGGACCAGCGCTGCACTGAAGGCGCGGTCAGAAGGCACTGAACAAGCTGGGGTACTGTCTTATAGCCACTACTAGTACACTACTAAAATGGTACTCTAGCAGGGTCTTACACAGTAACACAGATGAGCTGTCTATTTTATTTCTATAAATATACTATAGCAGTTCGATGCTTGGGTAACCGGTCAAAATTATCTTGGTGAGCCACCGCAGGGCATACCAATTAGTTTCTAGCTTCATGAACCCATGTGAGAGCTGCCAAGTTGAGCTTGATACCTGGAGCTAGTGGTCCTGTTGTGTCTTGTGTCCCTGAGGTTAGTTAGGCCTACTTGATGGTAGGCTCAAGGATTTTCTTTATTACTCGTCCTGCACTTTTAAGTTGACTTAATATGGGTTTTCACAGTGTGAGGCGCACCTCTGCTGGGGGTCTGCAGAGGGTTTCAAGGGAGGCCAGAGAAACTAATTTCCAAGAAGAGAAAGTAATCTCCCAGAAAGAGAAAGAACGAAAGACAATGTTGATTTGATTGAGTTTTTATTTTATTTTGCCAGTGTCAGCAGCAACATAAGATCTTGACTTGAAAGATAGTGTTTTTATTAGATGTCCGAGAATGCCTCATAGCCTTATACCATGCTTTTGGTGAAGTTAAAGGGTGTAGCAATAGATGACGCCAGGTCACGTCATCATCCGACCTGCTCCATGGTGACAGTTATCCCAGCATAGATCGTAGTCAGGGCCTCCAGCTCCGACAAAATCTGCGATATTCTTGGTCCCTCCGAAATCTTTGCTTTTCTCAATCTAGGCAAAAAATGTCAGATATGTTTAGATTATTTTAATATATAATATTTTAATATATAATAATATATAGTAATAATAATAAATAATACACAGTATATTGTTTATGAAATGTGAATAGAACGTTACAATAGCCACACTGAAACCTTCACAGGTACATCGAAATAAATTGCATTGATGCTGCAAATCACTTTTTGGAGGTACATCCAACCCATGGACACTGAATAAAGAACTCGTTTTTGCGCTACTAACCTGCCAGCTAGGGCTCATGTGTCTAGCGTCCACCACCACGTTCTGAGAACTGTCCCCAAAATGATCTCCCTTATGGACCAACCATGTTGAGCCGTCACTCAACGTCAACCTGAAGAAGGAAACTGTATTAAAACTTCCACCATTGTTTCATGAATCTGTATCACACATTCTGAATATTTATCTAATTTAAAGAAGCATACAATAATTATGGGATCCAACATTAAGTTTATGGATTTGTCCAATTGTACACAGTGCACACAGCAAATATAATGTAGTCAGGTCCAAAGAACGCATTTTGCAATGTTATTGACCTGTATTAGGACAGAACTAGCCAAAACGGCTAAAGTGCACAACTTTTTAGAGGAAAGTTTATTCAATGCATCTGAAAACTAATACCAAAGATCATGGTCTAAAAATTAATAGTTATCAATATTATACAGGTTGTTTTGACTGAAGGATGAGGTTGATTGAGTTCTAGGAATGTGCTTGAGATGAGCGTGACTAACCTCACTCCGGAGTGGCTGAGGGGCCCTATCATGACACCATACATTGGTCTCCTCATCTTCTCAGCGAGATAAACCGGAGAGTTATACAGTCTGGTCAGGTCTGACATACTCAAGAGATCCTCTGCAAGACCAAAACAACAACAGCAGATGCATTGTTGAAACTACACAGCTAAACTTAATAGCATTTGCCATTAACACACTAATGCATGAATAGCCTTATATTAAATACACCAAAAATCATCATCTGCATCATGCCAGTGTTTACTTTTATATCTATATCTTGTGTGAACCACACATAGGACCATAAACCAACACCAACAACATACAGCGCAAGTACAAGACATCTTGTAAATAAACCACTTACCCCCGAATGAAGACTCCCCAACAAGGATCATCTCTGCCATAAGAGCGGCCACGATCAAAGTTTTAACAGAATACATAATTTCTCTGGTCTCACTTTGACACTCACAGCCTTCTGACAACGACATGTCGATCCTCTATAAATAAGTTGTTCACCCGCCAATCAGGGAGCATCCTGGATCCTGAACATCCAATCAGAAGCCTACTTTCTTTCTCCCTTCCCAAAACAAACACAAATGGATAAAAACAGACTTTATAACATTGCTCAATATACACCGCTCCAAATTTCAACACATTCTGTGTGTAAAAAACCCACAAAATGTTAAATAACAATGTATTGTCTGTTATCCATCACTTTTATTGTGTAGGCTACATTTGTCCCTGAGTTTTGTTAGGCTCACTGATTTTCTTTATTACTCGTCCTGCACTTTTAGGCAACGTATTTGTCATACCTGATTGTCTGTGTAACAACATATAATAGGTAGAGTTGTGTGGCGAGAGTGAACCATAGACTCCTTAATACGGGTTTTCACAGTGTGAGGCGCACCTCTGCTGGGGGTCACCAGAGGGTTTCAAGGGAGGCCAGAGAAACTACTTCCCAAGAAGAGAAAGTAACCCAGGTAGCAAACTAATGTGTAGAACACGTTTTTTTCCAGTGTTGCTTTGGTTATAGGAACGTTCAGAATTCGGTTTCCCAATTACGCTTTAAACATGTTGGAAATTGGTTCAGAATAGGTGTCAAACACGTTTCGTACACGTTGTGAAAAGGTGTAAAACACAAAGTTTGAGAAAAATGGTGCGATGAACGTGTTATGCACGTTTAAATTAGGTTTCAGACACGTCCGCTAGACGTTGACTTTGACACGTTTATTGAACGTGTTTAAAGAGTTACTTTATGCCGCTGAATGGGCATTAAATGTATACATACAGGTAGGCCTATGCTTTATAAGAGCATTTATGAGCAGGCCTATTTTACAATCTCAACAGAAACCAAGCAGAAGGTATGAATCATTTCAAATCGCCATATTTTATTAAAACAATAAGAGTGTCTGGCTTGGGCTTGGGGGCGTGGCAGGTGGCGCTTCTCAGGTGGGCTGGGGTGGGCTCCTCAGGTGGGCTGGGGGTGGGCTCCTCAGGTGGGCTCCTCAGGTGGGCTGGGGGTGGGCTCCTCAGGTGGGCTCCTCAGGTGGGCTGGGGGTGGACTCCTCAGGTGGGCTGGGGGTGGGCTCCTCAGGTGGGCTGGGGGTGGACTCCTCAGGTGGGCTCCTCAGGTGGGCTGGGGGTGGGCTCCTCAGGTGGGCTGGGGGTGGACTCCTCAGGTGGGCTCCTCAGGTGGGCTGGGCGTGGACTCCTCAGGTGGGCTGGGGGTGGGCTGTCACGGTTTACGGTGGTTGACAGGGGGCGTGGCCAGGCCGCATGCGCATGCGCACACACACGCACCTGCCAACCATTACCGTGGCTGATTGCCAATGATCTCACCTGGGGGCTATTTATACCGCGGCGTCAGTTTGAGACGTCGATGGTTCGTACTGTGTTTAACCTGTACGCTACCAGTCCCCAGGTGACATTCATCCCTGGTTCTGTTCCTCCTGCTACGGACTATCGGAGAGATAGCCCGCCCGTCTGCTGTTCCAGCCCCTCATCGGTCCCGGAGTTCCGCTCGCCTACTACCTGTCGGCACGACGCACCTCGACCTCCCGGTAACCTGACCATCGCCTGTCCCCAACGATCCATTCGCCTACTACCTGTCGGCACGACGCACCTCGACCACCCGGTAACCCGACCCATCGCCTGTCCCCAACGATCCATTCGCCTACTACCTGTCGGTATGAAGCACCTCGACCACCCGGTAACCCGACCCATCGCCTGTCCCCAATGATCCAATTGCCTACTACCTATCGGTACGACGCACCTCGACCTCCCGGTACCAGATCCATCGTATGTCTTGGAGGTTACATGCGCTTGTGTTCTGTGCCAAATAAAACCCCTGTTCTCCCCTCTTTGGTCTCTGTCTGCATTCGGGGTCCTACCTAACTACTCCCTTGTGACAAAAATATCTAAATTGTGTGGTGACACAGACATTCACTGAATACCGT
>CM051008.1:4866573-4876877 GCA_027704905.1 Muraenolepis orangiensis | reverse complement strand
CTTCTCAGCAGACCCTTGCTACGACTCTGCGTTGTGTTGTGCGTGTTTGATGGACAAGGAGATTCGGTTGTTGTCTTTAGCCGAAACTGTGGCGTATTTATTCCTCTGCATGAAATAAACACAATAATGCAGCAGCATTAATATACATGGACGTCTGCAACACACCAGTCTCAGTCTGCCATGCAAACGACTGAGTGACTAGTACTTATAAAACATTCAGATATCAAATCTGTCACAATAGATCACAATACACTGTACAATTACAGTTACACTGGAAATGTATACACCACCGGCTAATTAGTATTTTTAGACATGTAAATAAAACAATAAAATAAACACATAGTACAAAACACAATAGACCAAAAACATGGGAGCAACAAACATACCTGCATGAAATAAACACAATAATGCAGCAGCATTAATACACATGGACGTCTGCAACACACCAGTCTGTGGTGGGGAAAAGACGCCATTAAACATGCTGCGGGTGCTGTGTGTGAGTCCTCGCACGTGCTGCTAAACAGTACACTTAACTAAAAGTTTGCTAAAACACTCAAACTTCTGCAAAACAACTACACAGCAACACATTAGCACCATGGAATGATATTATAACCTTGTTTCACAGTTTAAGATTATATAAACACTGTAAACATCATTTAGAACAGAAATCTACAAAGAGCACATGACAAACTCTCCTCACCTCAGTCTGCCATGCAAACGACTGAGTGAGAGAGGGTGCAACGCAGGTAGATGACGTCACTGCCGGGAGTGAAGACTTCAAAATAAAAGCATTAGCTCCCAAAACGGTCTTTTGTAGTAAACATACCAAAATAAAAGTGACAATAAATAATATTGGAACAATAAAATAAAACGTGAGGGATTATTGGTGGAATGCATTCCTGTATATTTATATACCTGCTACATTCACCCCTCCTGAATTACACCAAAATCCTGAGCGGCTGACAGGACATAACACTGACAGGGACATTAACACTGCGTTAAAACTGGCACGGGTTCACATAAAGATACCATCTTCACAATCAGCTAGAAGCTACCTGGTAAACAGGTTCAGAGAAATCAAAAGGGTGATCAACCCTTAGTCCCCTCTTAGAATTGCTTGGTGCCGTGTACACCAAACTACCCGGCCTACTTGAGTCCCAAACCGTACTCGTGAGCACATACAGTAAACAGTACATCACTTACAGTGACACATTGCAAAACGTAAAAAAAACAAGGCAACGATAAAAAAAGAAACATCTCAATAAAAGAAAACAAACAAGAAGAAATAATACAGCCCCTTTAGAACAGGGTAAGAAGAGACTGGGATCTCTTACTGAAAGAGTTTGCGAACCCCCTCATGCTGGTCGGCCTCTGAGCCATTGTCTCTACAAAACGGCTGACTCTCTTAACAACCCTGCCAGCACGTGTCCTGACCACACCCTGCGTGTCTGCTTGAGTGGGTGCTTGGCTGTCTCGGCCCTGTTCTGCAACTGTTGGTAAAGTGTCAGAAATAACGGTCGGGACATGGCCTGTGTCAACCATCGACACTGAGTCTGATGTGTCAACTGCTGACGCTGTAACCGGTCTGAATGACTGGACACTGCTTGCGTCGATCACTGATGCTGTATCTGGTACACTTGACTGATCTAGCTCTGCATCAGACTGATCTTCGTCTGTATCAGCTTCGTCACAGGACCGGTGACTGGCAGTGTCTTCCGCCCCACTCAGTGCCCATGCGCTTGTCCTATCCTCCGAACCCTCTTCCTCTTCCAAAGAGTTGACGAGATCCTCCATCCGAGACCCGTCCTCTGAATCATCAAGACTGTCCTCAGTCTCCGGCATGTCTCCTTGAGCAGACTCTATGGGCAGGAAGCTGATATCCAGGATAAGGTTGCGATGCACTACCTTTGTTTTACCCTTGTCATCTTCCAACATGTAGACATGAGTCTGTGGGTTGCTGTCCACGACAGTATAGACTGTTGGTTCCCACTTGTCCGCAAGTTTCTTCTTTCCCCTCTCGCCTTTGTTGGCGAGAAGTACTCTGTCTCCCACGTTCAGGCAAGTCCCCTTGATCTTTCGATTGTAACCTCTGGCTTGCTTGTCTTGCTCTTTGATGGCATGCTTTCGAGCAATGTCTGCTGCTTCATGGAGGTGGGACATAAGCGTTGTTACATAGCTGCCATAGTCAACAACCACTGGGTCGTGTAGGACCTGTTTGAACATCACATCAACGGGGAGCCTTGGAACCCGACCAAACATTAGGTGGAAGGGTGCGTACCCAGTCGTCTCATGCACTGTCGCATTGTATGCAAATGTCAGGGTCTGGATTTGCTGGGGCCACTTGGCCTTCTCTCTCAATGGCAGTGAACGGAGCATACCCCCCAGAGTCCTGTTAAATCTCTCAGTCCCTCCGTTCCCCATGGGGTGGTAGGCTGTAGTGTGTGACTTGGAGACACCCGATAGTCTAAGCAGTTCTGCGATGAGCTCACTCTCAAAGTTGGCTCCTTGATCTGTATGTATGCGCCCCGCAAACCCATACACACAGAAGACGTTATCCCACAACTTCTTAGCAACTTGTTTCGCTTGTTGGTTTGTGCAGGGAAAGGCATGGGCCAACTTTGTGAAGTGATCTGTCAGGACAAGAACATCTACTGAACGCTGCTTGCTATCTTCCGCACTCCAGAAATCCAAACACACTAGTTCCATAGGAGCGGTAGTCCTGATACTTTCAAGCGGAGCTCTGGCAGAAGGATCCGGTGTCTTGGCCAGGATGCACCTCTGGCAGCACTTCACATAGTCCTTAATTTGGTGCTCCATTCTAGGCCAGAAGAAGCGTTGTCTTGTCAGGTAAATCGTTCTTGCCTGCCCTTGATGTCCGGCCAAGTCATGTACACCACGCAAGGCCTTGTCTACCAGACTTTGGGGCAAGACAAACTGACGCCTCTTCTGTTTGCTCAAGGGATCCTTGGTGACTCTATAGAGCACTCCATCAATGACATTAAGTCTCTCCCACTGCTTGATGAGTACCAGAGCACATGTGTCCAGACCGTCTCTCTCCCGCCTTGAGGGTCTTCTCTGTCGACTCAGAAAAGGCATGACTCTAGAGATGCCAGGGTCAAGCTCTTGGCTTTTTCGGAGCTCTTCCAGGGAGAAGGCAGGTAGCAGATCCTGCCCTGGTGGAACAAGGTGTTGAACGGACTGGATCAACTCTGTCGCCCTGGACTCTGCAGCTGCATCCCAGTGGTCATGAGAATCAAGGACAGCTTTCACAATGTTGTTACACAGGGGCGGAGAACAATGGGACTGAGTCACAGCACCTTGTTTTGACCTCTTCGTCCGCTGACACTGGACCTTTAAGCGAAAGACATCCTGAACTCCATTTTCTCCAACTTCATCAGATTCGGCAAGCAGATTGCCATAGGACTCTGTAACAAGTCTACGCCCAACTGTCTTGGCAAACGGGTCCCGACAGAGCATCAGCCACTACGTTCTTGGTTCCTGCAATGTGCTTCAGACTGAAAGTATAAGGAGCGAGCTTTGCGACCCATCGTTGTTCGCAGGCGTCGAGTTTGGGCTTAGTCATTATGTATGTGAGTGGATTATTGTCCGTCCATACTGTGAAGGAATTGCCCTTCAGCCAATGGCTGAATTTGTCACACACACTCCACTTCAACGCCAAAAACTCAAGCCGGTGAGCTGGATAATTCTTCTGAGAGCTGCTCAGTGTTTTACTTGCGAAAGCTATGGGACGGGCTTTACTTTCACCAGCTGCTACTTGTGACAACACTGCGCCAAGCCCGTCCAAGGAAGCATCAGTTGACAGAATCAGGGGACGTGAGAAATCAGGATGTGCAAGGACCACACAGTTCAGCAGACTTTCTTTAAGACTGTCAAAGGCGATGTCACACTCTGGAGTCCAGTCATCAGGTTTCAGTTTCCTGAATGTTCCTGCCTTCACATTCACTTTCACTTTCATCCTTCCTCTTCTCTTTTGTCCAGCAGTCAGAGCAAAGAGTGGCTTGGCAATGGAAGAGCAACTAGGGATGAAGTGCTGGTAGAAGAACACCATGCCCAAATAGGATTTGATCCTCCTTACTGAGGGTGTACATCCGTCATCTTCCATGAGATCAGACTTCGACATCGTGGATATGACTTCCACCTTTGCGGGATCCACAGCTACTCCGCCGCCATCTATGATATGACCCAGAAACTTGACAGACGATCGCATCAGGTGACACTTCTTAGGACTCAACTTGAGGTTGTTGTCTCGCAGGCGCTGGAAGACGACCTCCAGTCTCTGTAGGGCCTCCTCTTCAGTTGATGCGAAAACAAGCAAGTCATCCAAATAACATAATAAGCTGCTGAAGTTCATGTCCCCAAATATACTCAGCATCATGCGCATAAATGAGGCAGGACTATTGCACAGTCCCTGCGGCATCCTGTTATACTCATGCAAGCCTAGCGGTGTGGTGAAGGCTGTGTATTTTTTGTCCTCTTCAGCCATGGGGACGTTGTAGAAGCCGGACGTTAAGTCCATCGTGCTGAAGAAGGTGTTCCCTCCCAAGGCAGCCAAGCAGTCTGACTGATGTGGAAGAGGATGGGCGTCCTTGAGTGTTCTCGCATTCAACCACCGGAAATCGGTGCAGATCCTCAAGTTTCCGTCCTTCTTCCATACCATCACCAGTGGTGAGGCATACTCACTCATAGATTTCCGAATGATCCCTTGCTCCTCCATGTCTGTCAAGACTTGACGTAGTTTCTGGTAGTGAGCAGGGGGTACTCTCCGGTAAGGAAGGCGGAATGGGCGATCATCGGTAAGTCGAATGCGGTGGACAAAGCCCTTCGTCTCGCCGCAGTCCATTTCATGCTTGGAGAAGACATCGTTGTAACACTCGAGCAGTTGGACTAACTTCTCCTTCCCTGTGTGGCTAGTATGACAAGGTTGTATGTCAAGTTTGTCAAGGCCAACATCTCGCAGCCTCTGATCGAGATCTGAAGGACTGGTTGGTGTATGGTGCTTGCCTGGGACAGCCTTGTCAATCTGACTAGAGCCTTGGAGGAGCTCAAAATCTTCTACAGCTAAGCAGGGGGACACATCTGCCAGTTTACAGTTCCTCTTCAGCGTAACTGGTCTATCAGACAGATTGGTGACCTTCATGGGGACCCACCTATCACCCCACAGAGGTGTCACGATCCGGCCAACCATGATGTTACGTGGCATGGACTTGGATGAGGTCGGCTCAACTATCACAGTGCTTCCCGGTGACATGGGAGTATCGTTAGGTAGCTTACCCCAAACGAGGTGTTCTTGCATTGCTAGGAGAGTGACTGACTGCTTCAGCTTGACTGTGCCAATTTTGTCTGGTAGCTCCTCACCCCTCCAACGGGATGTGTTCGCCATGAGGTCCAAGAACTGTTCACACTCTGGGGATGAGGAAAGACTGCAAACGGAGATAAGCCGCCAGTAATCATCACTGTTCTTCAACTTGCGCATGAGAAACTTGATCACATTTGTGCCAATGATGAGATCATCTCGCTGGCCTGGCACCACAAGAACTGGAACGATGCAGCTCTCCCCATACACCTTCAGTTCAACTTCGTACATGCACTTCGGTTTAGTGAGTTTTCCTCCACACCCAACTAAAACCACTTCCTGAGTCATCGGTCTTGGTTCTGACAATACTTTTTCACTCAGCATCGTTTCCACTGCTTCTTCACTGAAAGTACAGGCCATGGAACCTGAATCAAGCATTCCCTGCATCTGGAACATATTATTCACATTGACTGGAGCATAGAATAGCTCATCATATGGCTCAACTCTATGCGTGTTCTGTGCTATTATCGTCACACCAGCCGGTGCTGCACCGCACAACTTCACATAACACTGTTCATATTCACTGTCACTTCTGAGGGTTTGTTTGTCCTCACCCGCACGTCCCCTCTCCAAATGCGGGCCAGTCAGTTTAAAGGCTGCTGCTCTCGAGGTGAATGTGCGGCCTGGTCCTCCCGTCCGGGAGTGTAACTCCGACAGTCTTTCTTGATATGGCCAGGCTTAAAACAAGACAAGCACAGGCGCTCCCGCCAGCAGTGTGCTAGAGTGGAGTGATCCATAGACTTGCATACCTTGCAGTGTTTTCTCTGGTCAGACGGGTGCTGCCTATACATTGGCTGGTTGTTTTGAGCCATCGGCTGGCTGTTCTGAGCCATCGCCTGGCTGTTCTGAGCTAGTGTGCGGTCAAGCAGGCCAATCAAAATCTTTAGGCAATTACCATCAAACTGAGGAGCAGATGTGACATTCGCTTCAGCCTGGACTGGGGGCAACACTGGAAGGCATAGACACCTCCTCAGGCACAGGTGTTTGAACATGAGCTGCCACATGTCTTGCTGCGCTGGGGCGGTTTGGTTTGGTGTTCAGCTGTTCTCTCATTTCGGTTTGATAACGGTCAACATGCTCCTGTATTTCACCAGCTGTCCACTTCTCTGGCGCTTTGAACCGCAACACTGCAGCCAGGGAGGGATCTGGACAATACTTGACAAACATCATGGTTACTTCTCGACGGGGATCATCAATATGTCTCCCATGTCTGCTCAAGCCCTCCTCAGCTGCATCAACAGCTTTGTTAAGGCGGATCCAGTACTCGACAGGGTCCTCTCCTGCTACAGGCACAGTGCTGTAGAAGTCTGCAAGGGGCATACTCGAACATGACACACCACCAAAATGCTGTTTCAATATGTCAGTTATAACTTTTGGGTTCTCGTGAGGCTTCAATAACAGATTGCTACGGAGCGTTATCTTCACAATGTCTCTGGCTTTGCCCATTAATCTAGTCAACATCTCCTGATGCTGCTCACCCAGCTGTATGCTCCTCTTCCTCAAGTACGTGTCCATGAGCTCCTCCCACTCATGCACTGAGAGCTTGTCAGACCCATCTCCTCTGTACACAGGAGGCTCTCTCACATCGGACTGCATGACTAACTTCACACCAGTCAGGTTAAGTGTGGAGTCAACGCGCGACTGGCCTGCACCTGAGTTCTGAACCCGTGCTTGACTGCCTTCATTCGCTTGACTCTCTTCCTTTAACTGAGCTGATATAGACTGTCCCACTTGCTGGGCGATGTGTGCGATGAGATCACTCAAAGCTGGGTCACTCCTGTCTGGGATGGCCGAAAGTGAAAAGGTAGGTCTGTCGGTAAGGGACGGGTGGCTAGGTAGACGGGTGGAGGTGAGAACTGGGGAACCTCCATTGTCTGGAACAATAACTGGGCGGGTGTAGCTGGGCGCTGGCGACACCATGTCGCCTGGACTTGCAACAAAAGAGTTAAACAGCGGTGCACCCCTCCCCAAACCAGCAACTGGAGAGTTAAATAATTCCAAACCAGGAAGTTGCGCCCCCCTCCCAAAACCAGAAACATTTTGAACAGCTTTCCCCATTACATTGAAATCCATCTCTTTTTTTTTTTTTTTTTTTAACTTAGTTAATGTCAACAAAAACAGAAAATACTGATTCACAATAAACAATGGAATTTTTTTTTTTCATGTCTTTTCCTTTCACTTGACACATTTTTTCCAGAAAGAACACAATGTCCTTGTAACTGTGACAAAGCCACTTCAATATAAGAAGGGAACCTCTTTTTTGTTGTTGTTTTGACGTCGGACAACCTCCGGTGACCAAGCTGGTGTTGATCCACGATGTGATCCGGGTCACGGCACCAATGTAGCCGGTCTGGTCCTACTTCTCAGCAGACCCTTGCTACGACTCTGCGTTGTGTTGTGCGTGTTTGATGGACAAGGAGATTCGGTTGTTGTCTTTAGCCGAAACTGTGGCGTATTTATTCCTCTGCATGAAATAAACACAATAATGCAGCAGCATTAATATACATGGACGTCTGCAACACACCAGTCTCAGTCTGCCATGCAAACGACTGAGTGACTAGTACTTATAAAACATTCAGATATCAAATCTGTCACAATAGATCACAATACACTGTACAATTACAGTTACACTGGAAATGTATACACCACCGGCTAATTAGTATTTTTAGACATGTAAATAAAACAATAAAATAAACACATAGTACAAAACACAATAGACCAAAAACATGGGAGCAACAAACATACCTGCATGAAATAAACACAATAATGCAGCAGCATTAATATACATGGACGTCTGCAACACACCAGTCTGTGGTGGGGAAAAGACGCCATTAAACATGCTGCGGGTGCTGTGTGTGAGTCCTCGCACGTGCTGCTAAACAGTTCACTTAACTAAAAGTTTGCTAAAACACTCAAACTTCTGCAAAACAACTACACAGCAACACATTAGCACCATGGAATGATATTATAACCTTGTTTCACAGTTTAAGATTATATAAACACTGTAAACATCATTTAGAACAGAAATCTACAACGAGCACATGACAAACTCTCCTCACCTCAGTCTGCCATGCAAACGACTGAGTGAGAGAGGGTGCAACGCAGGTAGATGACGTCACTGCCGGGAGTGAAGACTTCAAAATAAAAGCATTAGCTCCCAAAACGGTCTTTTGTAGTAAACATACCAAAATAAAAGTGACAATAAATAATATTGGAACAATAAAATAAAACGTGAGGGATTATTGGTGGAATGCATTCCTGTATATTTATATACCTGCTACATCAGGATGTTTTGAGATGGCTAAATGGTCTGTCCCTCTGGTAAGACAGACGGTCTGGCCTGTGATAAGCCAGCCAGCCCTACATATGTGTGGGTACTATTTAAGATACTTATAAACAAATGTAAGGAATAATATGAGAACAAGTTGTAGAGTTGTTGTGTGTCACTATGGCCAGCTGATGGCGCCATGTTCGTGTATTATATATATAATGTAGCGTAACTATACAATTCATGGCTTCGGCCATATGCCACAGGCCATATATTATCATTTACCTTTGAATTATATAAACTTGGTAGTTAAAACATAATCATGTTTATGTCATTTGTTTCAGTCAACGTTCAGGTTATGGGAGTAGGACTAATCGATTCTAAATAAAACAATATTTGTAATAGGCCACCTAGTTACTAGCTATCACTAAAATATATTTACTCAAATGTATTTCAACTATGCTGTCCTGCAAATGTTCCGTGTTTTGTGGCAGGCTGATATTATCCTGACATTGCACACTGATAATGACCTCTGCTACCGCCAAACCAATCCCATACAGTCTGATGGCTTACAGCAGGAGCAGGAGGTGTGGAAGTGTGGTGTTAGGCTGGGTGTGGTGGAAGAGATAGATACAGGGGAGGGATTGGTGGGTGTTGGGGGGGGGCGTGGCATGTTTGTATGTGGTAGAGGTAGAGGTACGTAAGAGGGGGTGGTGGCGGTTATGCAGGGGAGGAGGTGGTGGTGGTGATGGTGGTGGTGGTGGTGGTGGAGATGGTGGTGGTGGTGGTGGTGGAGATGGTGGTGGTGGTGGTGGTGATGGAGGAGGTGGCAGGGGAGGTGGTGGCAGGGAGGAGGTGGTGGTGGTGGTTGTGGTGGTGGTGGTGGTGGTGGTGGAGGAGGTGGCAAGGGAGGTGGTGGCAGGGGAGGAGGTGGTGGTGGTGGTGGTGGAGATGGTGGTGGTGGTGGTGGTGGTGGTGATGGTGGTGGTGGTGGTGGTGGTGGAGGTGGAGGTGGTGGTGGTGGTGGTGATGGTGGTGGTGATGGTGGTGGTGGTGGTGGTGGTGGGTGGTGGTGGTGGTGGTGGTGGTGGAGGAGGTGGCAGGGGAGGTGGTGGTGGTGGTGGTGTGTCTCCATATCCCGCTCCCCACCCCTGGTTCTCTGTCTGGGTGCACCACTGCACCATCTGTGTGGGACTTTAGACCGTCGGCCGTGGCCCACTAAACCAGGGATTTAAAGGGGCTTAACCTCCCTTTGGGGCCCTCAGCTAACTGTTTAGGAGACTCCCCCTCCCCGTCGCCCCCCCCCCCCACACACACACACACACACACCATTTCACCTCAGCCTTGGTGGCTGAGGTCCACCAAAGCATCCGTACAACAAGGACCACCAGGTTCAAGGACAGTTTTTATCCACAGGCTGTGCGCCAACTAAACTACTAGGAGTGCTTTCATCATAATATTGTCATCCATATTACATTACACTATCATTCATTTTTACTAGACATTCTGGACCCAATACATTACTGTAGTCATGATGCTGCTGTACAACACTGGCACTTTAAAACGTTTTTAAAATGAGGAAAAGGAACATGGATTTCTGAGGAAACCTCAACACCGATTAAAAGAAGGAGAAGTGAACACACCAGTCACATGGCACACATG
>CM051008.1:4859073-4861573 GCA_027704905.1 Muraenolepis orangiensis | reverse complement strand
TTACGAGTTGTGAGAAAGAGAGCGAGAATCAAGGCGAGAGTGCGAAATAGTGAATCAGAGAGCGAGTGAGAGAGAGAGAGATCGAGAGAGAGAGAGAGAGATAGAGAATCAGAGAGCGCGCTAGAGAGAGAGCGATAGAGAATCAGATAGCGAGAGAGAATCAGATAGCGAGAGAGAGAGAGAGAGAGAGAGAGAGAGAGAGGCGAGAGGAGAGAGAGAGAGAGAGAGAGAGAGAGAGAGAGAGAGAGTGGTTGCCAGGGGAAGAGGAGGCTGTGCCTAATGAGGTCACACCCTGGCAACCCAGTGACTCCTCCTCCTCCTCCTCCCCCTCCTCCTCCTACCCCCACCACCAGTGCCCTCCCCCACCCCTGCATCTCTGCACATACATCCCCCACCATCACCGTGCCCATCCAGTTAAACCACACCACACACTCATGCACATGCATGCCCAAACACACACACACACACACACACACACACACACACACACACACTATGTCCTCTAAACTCGTCCGGCACTCAATCGTGAGAAACAGAGAGAGAGAGAGAGAGCGAGAGAGAGAGAGAGAGAGAGAGAGAGAGAGAGCAGCGAGAGAGAGAGAGAGCGAGAGAGAGAGAGAGAGAGAGAGAGAGAGAGAGAGAGAGAGAGAGAGAGAGAGAGAGAGAGAGAGAGAGACAGACAGACAGGAGAGCTCTCCATGGTGCTGAACCCGTGCTGAGTATAACAACACTCAGTGAGCTGTGGGAAGGCAGCTGGCTGCCGTGCCAAAAAAGAAGGAAATAAAGAAAACAAACATAAGAAGGCAAATTGGGAAGAAAGGGACTCGCGTATGAGCTGTTAAACATAGGGGGAATGAGGGGGGGGGGGGGGGGAGAGCAAGATGCAAGTAGAGAGTAGAGAGAGAGAGAGAGAGGAGAGAGAGAGAGAGAGAGAGAGAGAGAGAGAGAGAGAGAGAGAGAGAGAGAGAGAGAGAGGGAGAGAGAGAGGGGGGGGGGTTGTAGGGGGCGAGGGGAAGGCAGGGGATTTGCTGGGAGCACGGTAGCTACAGTAGGCAGGGGGCGTGTTCTTTGTGTTGTGATCTGGAGTTTGCGAGCTCAGCCTCATCTGCTGTAGCGGCAGGCATAGCGATCAGACCTGTCTCTGTGGCGGGGGGGGAGAGAGAAAGAGAGAGAGAGAGAGCAAGGGAGTGAGAGAGAGTGAGAAAGAGAGAGAGAGAGAGGGACAGCAGACCTTGGACACACTCACACTCACACACACACAGACATAAACGCTGCTCTCCTCTTCTTCTCCATCCTCCACTGTGGACTAGGATTTACGTTTCTTTCTTTTTTTTTTTTTCGTCGCGCAGGAGGACGAGAGAGAGAGAGAGAAAAAGAGAGAGAGAGAAAGAGAGAGAGTGAGAGAGAGAGAGAGAGAGAGAGAGAGAGAAAAAGAGAGAGAGTGAAAGAGAGAGAGTGAGAGAGAGAGAGTCACTGCATCTGGAGCGGCATCATCATCGTCGCGTCGCGGAAACAGATGCGCCGGGGCGGCAAAGTCGTGCCGATCAACTTAACACCGGCGTAAGCCAGCAGAGGGGGAGGGGGGGAGAGGGGGGGGGCTCTCTCTCTGTGTTGTTGTTGTTGTTGTTGTGGTTGTGGTTGGAGTTCTGACCGGAGGAGGAGGTTCTAGTGTGTGTGTGTGTGTGTGTCAGCAGTGCAGCCCCCTGCCCGGCGCTGGTGCCAGTGTGTCTGGTTCCAACTCCTTCTTCTTCTTCTTCTTCTTCTCTTCTTCTTCTCTTCTTCTTCTTCTTCTTCTTCTTCTTCTTCTTCTTCTTCTTCTTCTTCTTCTTCTCTGCTTCGCTGGCACTTCTGCTGCTTCCTTCCCCCCTGCTCGCCAGGCAGTCCAATCCTCTCATCCTGCTCAACACCACCGCCACCACCACCGCCACCACTACCGCCACCACCACCGCCACCACCACCAACGCCACCACGACCACTGCTGCCCCCACCTCCGCTCTGTCATGTGCAGCTGTGTGGAGCAGCAGCAGCAGCAGCAGCAGCGGCAGCGGCGGCAGTGAAGCCAAGCGGGGCGTCAGGAGGAGAGTGAGTCTCCGTTGAGTCCACCGTCAGGCGGGGTCCACCCCCCCCGGTGTCTGGAGACCGGAAGGGTCACCTCACGCCACCCTCGGTGGAGGGGGAGGGGGGGAGCTGCCTCTCCATCCATCCATCCATCCATCCAGAGCGGTGTGTCATCCTCCTCCTAACCTGCCGGGTGGAGGATACGGAGGAGGAGGATACAGGAACGCCTCGGGTCGGCCTGGCCCCGGCCTGCCTTGGTACCATGGATGGATGTCTCTGTGGACTGGAGTGGATCAGTGCACCACCCACCCCGCGCTCCAGGGCCAGTCGCAGCTCACCTGCGGGACGTGCGCACCGCTGAGCCCGCCGTCCGGCGCCTGTCTGCTGGCTCAGGGCCCCTTTGTAAGTATACAGCGGTGCATCGCACGGTGTGTCACGTCAC
>CM051008.1:4831573-4844073 GCA_027704905.1 Muraenolepis orangiensis | reverse complement strand
GGGGACTAAAACACACAGATGTTGGGGATGTCATGTATGCTGAGCGGTTTTTCGAGCGTTTTGTGTCCAGCAGTGATGGGCTTATTTAGTAGTGTAAGGACCACTGCATTTATATTGATGTGTTCTATTTCCCCCTCTCTGCTATCTCTTTTCTTTCTTCATCTCTCTCTCCCCACTCCCTCGCTCTTTCTCTCTCTCTCCCCTCCACCCCCCCTCTCTCTCACTCTCTCCCCCTCTCTCCCCCCTCTCTCTCTCTTTCTCTCTCTCTCCACCCCTTCCCCCTCGCTTTCTCTCTCTCTCCCCCCACCCCCCCTCACCCCGGTCTCTCTCTCTCCTCCCATCGCCACATCCTCCTCCTCCTCCTCCTCCTACCCCCCTGTCTCCCGCAGGATGGGCGAGGAGGACCTGGTGATCGAGGGCAAGCACCTGCGCATGGGCTCCATGACCATGCCGGCGCCCCAGGAGCCCCACCCCCACGCCCTGGCCTGCGGGCCGGGCTTCGCCGTGCGCTCCCAGTCCCTCCACTCGGTGGGCGGCGGCAGCGGCGGCGGCGGGGAGGAGGAGGCGGGCAGCCCCACCTCCAGGAAGCAGCCCCCGCCCAAGCCCCGCCGCGACCCCGCCACCAAGCTCAGCATGTCGTCAGAGGCCGTGGACCACAGCCCCACCTCCACCTGCCGCGGGGAGCGCTGTGACGGTGAGTGACACCGGTGGTGACATGAGAGAGAGAGAGGGAGAGAGAGAGAGAGAGAGAGAGAGAGAGAGAGAGAGAGAGAGAGAGAGAGAGAGAGAGAGAGAGAGAGAGAGAGTGTGGCACCGCCGCCGCTTCGAGTCAGCTCAACTCAACTCAACTCGATTAAAGTTCAATTCAACTCAATTGAACTCGATTCAATTCAGTTCAGTTCAGTTCAATTCAATTCAATTCAATTCAATTCAAGCTGTTGGAGCTGCTACCTCTTAAACCCGATCCCGGATAAGCGGTTGACCATGGATAGATGGATAGATGGATTTAATTAAATTTAACTTAATTAAATCAATTCAATTTAATTCAATTTAATTCAATTTAATTCAATTTAATTCAATTTAATTCAATCCAATTCAATGTTACTTAATTTGTCCCTCCCGGGGCACTGTTAAGACGGTTTTCCAAGCAATAAGAACAGGACAAGACGAGATGCAATGTCAAGCCGTACACACACAGGCTAACAGACGACAACACCAGCAACCACATACATACATACATGCATGCTGTACACACAGCAGGCTCCAAGTCTGACCGCGCTGTTAGCGCCACCGGACGGTGCGATGCAACCTACAACAGGATACGCTATATAGATGTTTCGGCGGCTCCCTTTTACAATTTTTATTCCCCTGCTCTGATGGACCAACATCCCCCCCCCCCATCACCTCCCCACCCGCCCCCCCCTGGTACCCTTAGCGCCACAGTGTTATATTTAGCTGCTCTCTGCGGTACACCCCCTGTCCTGCCCAGACTGGCCCCCCCCCCCCCCCTAGTCCGTCTATAGGACGTGACATCGTCGAGCGGGTCGGATGCTGAGATGTGCTTCAGGAGAACGCTTGCATACTGCTGTTCGTCTTCAGACTTTCGTCCTCCTTTTTCATAATGTGGTTGAGTGCTTTTGTATTCAGCTGCTGTGTCTTTTTTTTTATTTGGTTATGCTTTTGTTCAGTGGGTCTATCCCAGCCTAAAAATTGAGACGCTTTTATTTTGAAGGTTTTTTTCCTATAACTGGTCTTACAGCACGTGCACACAGCACACAGTGTGTGCATGTGTGTGTGTGCCTGTGTGCCTTGTGTGTGTGTGTTGCCTGTGTGTGTGTGTGTGCCTGTGTGTGTGTTTGTCTGTGTGTGTGCCTGTATGTGTGTGTGTGTGCGCCTGTGTGTGTGTGTGCCTGTGTGTGTGTGTGCCTGTGCGCCTGTGTGCCTGTGTGTGTATGCGGTGCCTGTATGTGTGTCTGTGTGTGTGTGTGCCTGTGTGTGTGCATGTGTGTGTGTGTGTGTGTGTGTGTGTGTGTGTGTGTGTGTGTGTGTGTGTGTGTGTGTGTGTGTGTGTGTGTGTGTGTGTATGCCTGTGTGTGTGTGTGTGTGTGTGTGTATGCCTGTGTGTGTGCCGTGCCTGTGTGTGTGTGTGTGTGTGTGTGTGTGTGGTGTGTGTGTGTGTGTGTGTGTGTGTGTGTGTGTGTGTGTGTGTGTGTGTGTGTGTGTGATGAAACCCAAGCCGGGGTTATACGAGGGGAAGACTCTCTGTGGGTGGGTGGGACGTGTTCACGTGGGGACGTGACTTCCTGTAGCGATCCAGTGTTCTGCAGTACGACTCGGTCACAGTGCAGTAGCAGCACCGGCAGCCGGCAGCCAGCCAGTGGCGGTAGCAGCAATGCAGAGGCATCCCAGAATAATCACAAGGGGAGGTTACTGAGGGACAAAGCCCAGACGCACATGACGCTTCATGTCACACACACACACACACACACACATTTGACTGTAAAGTGGTGTTTTTGTTGCTGTGCAAAAGCCCCAGGATGATTCACAAAAAACGATGTTTTCAGATGCCACAATGGATTCCTTCATCCATAACAGATACTTTAAGGTCATGTCAGAGTGTACTTTTCTGCGGTCAAAAGGCATCCTCCTATTGTGTGTGTCTGTGTGTGTCTGCCTCGGTGCCTGTGTGCATGCATGCGTGTGTGTGTGTGTGTGTGTGTTAGGTTGTGTGTGTGTGTGCGTGTGCGTGCGTGCATGCGTGTGTGTGTATGTGTTAGGTTGTGTGTGTGTGTGTGTGGGTGTGTGCGTGCCTGCGCGTATGTGTGTGTGTGTACACACACACACACACGTATATGTGTGATCCAAACAAGTGTTGCGGGTGTGTGTCGTGTTGTTGTTATCATTTTTCTTGGATATTGGAGATGATACAATTCCTCACCCACACACCAGTGTATTGGCAGGGATTCTGTGGCTCCTCCCCGTTGTCCAGTGATTGGCCCGGTATGGTAACACTGTAGCCAATGACTCCTCCTCCAGCAGACGAATCACAGACTGGCTGGTTGGGTCTGCACCAGCCACACGCAGCCACACAGCTTTCATCGCACGGCCCGTCTCCGTGGCATCCACACACACCACCGTCTCCTGGACACGCTCCAAGCCCTCTGATGGTAGAGCGTCAGTGGTGCTCCGTGTGCTCCATGTGTTTACAAAGACCGCAAAAACGGCACAATTTATGGGGAAGATTTTGTGCTCATTTAGTACAATCGCACGATAGCAATTTAAGAAGCTTTCGGATTAAACGAGAGTCTGTTGTGAAGTAAGTAAGTAACCAAGCCACCTCCCCATCCCTTTCACACACACACACACACGCACACGCACACGCATGCACACACACACACGCACACACACACGCACACGCACACGCACACGCACACGCACACACACACACACACACGTCTCCTTCTGCTCGGGAGCTCATTACTAAGTTGACAAGCTTAACTAAGTTTAAAATCACCTCAAATATATACATAAATATAAATACATTTATAAATGACCTGCATACTACATGGTGGGCCTCCTGGCATTAAATAAACCAAGTGGAAGAAGAAGAAGAAGAAGAAGAAGAAGAAGAAGAAGAAGAAGAAGAAGAAGAAGAAAGAAGAAGAAGAAGAAGAAGAAGAAGAAGAAGAAGAAGAAGAAGAAGAAGAAGAAGAAGAAGAAGAAGAAGAAGCCCCCCCCCATGGACAGCACGCCGATTAATTGAGCCAAAGGAGTGTGTGCATAAACAAGCCACAGATGAGTTACCTCGCCCGGCAACACACATGAGAGCTGTAAATTAACTGGCGCAACATAGCTCACACGCTAACGTGACTGCTGCTGGGGGAAAATAACATTGAAGAAGAAACCACAATAAAGAAAGGACCAATCAATCGCCTTCACCGGTGGGGGGGGAGGAGCTACGCGCGGAGGAGAGAGCATCTCTGACTCGACGCCGAGAGAGAGAGAGAGAGAGAGAGAGAGAGAGAGAGAGAGAGAGAGAGAGAGAGAGAGAGAGAGAGAGAGAGAGAGAGAGAGAGAGAGAGAGAGAGGAGAGAGAGAGAGTGAGAGAGAGAGAGAGAGAGAGAGAGAGAGAGGTAGAGACGGCTGGTTTGCCGACGTGATGTTTATAGTCACCCGGGCCCCAGCCGCAGATTGGCGGGGACGGCTCGGTGTGCACACAAATCTTCCTGGGCGCCACGGCAACCATCCCACGGAAAAGCAGGACCCCCCCCCCCCACGGTCCGACCAATCGCAATGTCGCCGGGGCGGACCGCCAGCCAATGGGGCGGGCGGAGAGCTCTGGGCTCCAAAGTGGAGCGGGCCAATGGGAGCGGGAGTGTGAGGGTGTCCCTGGCTCAGGGGGGAGGGTGGCGTGCGCTGTAGCTGGGAAGGGGGCGGAGCCTGTGGGAGGAGAATTCATTCAGGAGCAGAGATTGACCTAGATTCTGTTTACCCGCGAGCAGAGGGATGGGGGATGGGGGGATGGGGGATGGGGGTGATGGGGGGGGGGGCTTTTGCTGGGAAAACACATCCACTACAGCGAGAGGGGATCATCAGGAGAGAGGGGGGAGGGAGACAGAGAGAGACAGAGAGAGAGGGAGAGAGAGAGAGGGACGGAATCATCAACAGTGCTGATCCACAATAGAAACCTGTTAGCATAATGATGGGTTTTGTATCCCCCCCCCCCCCCCTCCCTCCCAATGCGTAAACATACACATTCAATCACACACACACACACACACACGCACACACGCACCCACGTCTGTCTCTCTGTCTATCACGCTCTCTTTAGGCTGATTGAAGAATATGTACATGTGTGTCCTAATTTAGTAGTATGAGCATGTGCTGTTTGCGTGTGTATGTGTGTTTGTGTGTTTCTGTGTGTGTGTACATATGCGTGATTTGTCATGGTGAGTCATACAGTACCGGAAAGCATGTGTGCGTGTGTGTGAGAGCGTGCGCGTGTGTGCGTGCGTGCACGTGTGTGCATGTTCCTGGACCATCTGGCGTCTGAATTATTAAAAGTGTAAAATCTGCAGTTTGAACATTTCAGAGCCGACCCACTCTTAAACCCCCCCCCCCCCCCCCGCCCCACCGCCCACCCCACCACCCCCAGTGCCCCCAGTGCCCATCAAAGAGAAGAGGCCATCAAAAAACAACACCTCCACATCCACACATCTGACCTAGAAACAGAATAACCCAAAACTCCACCATACCACCATACGCGCAAAAATGACCATGCGACCGTGTGCCAATGCGTTGGCCTTCACGGGAAGCAGATCGTATCTCCTTATCGTCATTTTTCGCGGGGCTGTGGTGGGAGGAGTACCAATACTGTACCAACCCCCCCCCCCCCCCACCAGCGCTGCTTGGTGGTTAAACCGCATCGGAAGTGACTCACATGCCCCCCCCCCCCCCCCCCTCCTCTACGTCACGCAACACGCAACACGCATATGACCCAGATAGCGGGCGCTGCCGAAAAACGCCTTACTGCCGAGCATGTGTGTGTGTGACCCAGAAACACCCAGAGACACACACACACACACACACACACATCCACACACACAGATCCACACACACACACACACATCCACACGCACACACACACATCCACACGCACACATCCACACGCACGCACACACACATCCACACGCACACACACACATCCACACGCGTGCACACACACACACGCACACATCCCCACACACACACACACACATCCACACGCACACACACGCACAGATACACACACACACATCCACACGCACACACACACACATCCACACACACATCCACACGCACACATCCACACACACATCCACACGCACACACACACATCCACACGCGTGCACACACACACACGCACACATCCCCACACACACACACACACACACACACACATTCACACATACACATCCACACACATACACACACACACACACACACACACACGCCTCAAGTATTCCCATACTGGATCTGACTCAAGATATGGCTCTCTACATTTTACTGACCCACATGTGACCCAAAGATATAGCGCTTTATGTTTATGGAGAATGGATTAATATATATATTGCACCGGATGGAATTGGAATTCAATTAGGCAGGGGGGAAAATCTGTAAAGCCAGCGAGGAAGTGTGGGAGGATCCTGAGCGATAACGTTTAATAAGAACAGTAACCGAGCATGGAGAATATACTGTATGTTATATAGGAATATGACGTACCTGTACATATACAGTATGTGTGTGTTATCTCTCTCTCTCTCTCTCTCTCTCTCTCTCTCTCTCTCTCTCTCTCTCTATCTATTTATTTATACTGTGTATATATATATATATATATATATATACATTTATTTATTTATTTTTTTATACTGTGTATATATATAAATTCATTTGTCTTTTGTGATTTTCGAAAAATGTTATGCAGGTGTCCAATAAAGTTTTGTTTGAATGTTGTTGTGCACTGCAGCTCAGGACTGCAGCGAGGACTGCCGGAGGGTTCCGCCGCCCAAGCCCAAGAGGAACCCCAACACCCAGCTGAGCGTGTCCTTCGACGAGTCCTACATCATGACCCACGGCTGCTGCTCCAGGCCCCTGCACCACGGTACCTCGCCGTGCGAGCGCTACCCCTCGCCGCCGGACGGCGACGACGACAGCCCGGCCAATGACGACGACGACGACTGCTGCGAGGACGAGCCCGTCTACATCGAGATGGGCGGGGTGGATGTGGGGGGGCGGAGCCTGACCCCGGCCCCGGTGGCAGCGGTGGCGGGGACGGCGATGACAGCGGCGGCAGCGGCCCACCACCACCACCACCACCACCGGCGGCGGGAGGGCGGCGGCGAGGACGAGGAGCCCGGGGAGTCTGTGTACGAGGAGATGAATTACCCGGCGCTAGACGATATGGAGTACCGCAGCGACCCGGTGGGCTGCCGCTCCGCCTGCCCCACGCCGGCGCCCTACGACCCCGAGCCGCTCAGCCGCTGCTCCACGCCGCGCAGCGTCCCCCTCTGCGACATCCCCGCCCCCTTCCCCAACCTGCTGGCCCACCGGCCACCGCTGCTGGTGTTCCCCGCGGCGCCCGCCCAGCGCTCGCCCAATTCGGACGAGTCGCCCCTGACTCCCATGGACGTGACCAAGCTGCCCGTGATGACGGAGCAGCCCTACAGCAAGTCGCCCACCGCCGCCGCCTCCTCATCGTCCTCCTCCGGCGAGGCGCCGCCCTCCTCGGCCCACCTGCGGCGGGAGCTCACGGCCACGCCCACGCTGACTGTGTCGGGCCGCTCCTCGGCGCCGCCGCTGGCCTGCGCGCTCTACTCCAAGTCTTCCTCGTCCTCGTCTGGCGCGGGCTCCTACCAGCGGAGCCACTCGGCCTGCCCCTCGCCAGTCAGCATGGGCCGCTGCCTCACGCCGCTCAGCCTGATGATGCGGGCCGCGCCCTTCGACGCCGGCGCCGCCTTCGGCGCCGGGGGGCTGCCACGCAGCGCTTCCGCCACGCCCCATGGCAAGGGGGGCTCGCCGCCCCAGCAGGACGGCGGCCGGCACCACGGGGGCTCCATGCAGAACGTGTCGACGGGTCGCTCCCGCACGCCCACCAGCCCGCTGGACGAGCTCACCAACCTGTTCACCACGGGCAGGAACATGCTGAAGAAGAACGCCAGCGGACGCAAGTCCAAGGAGCCCGGGGAGAGTGAGTGCATAGTTATTCGTTTTTTTGTTGTTGATGCTGATGCTGCTGCTTGTTGCTCTGACCCAGAGGTGACTGGGTCTGGTCATCTAGCGGTTAGGGTGTCTGTGACTCCCAGCCGAAAGGTTTATTCCCCAGTCTGAACAGTAGGCAATCTGCGTCACCCCTACCTGCTGCTTGATGTCTGTAAAATGACATGTAAGTTGCTTTGCATTGGAGAAAAATGATACTAGTTTCAGAGAACATCATAGCATGTCATGAGGGTACATGAAGACAGAGTCTTCATAGTGTAATGGCACCGGGCTACCTTATGCCACATCAAGTGAATGAATGAATGAACGTTTTAATTCCACTGAATAATACAAACCCCGGTTTAACTCCCTGAATGAAATGGCACTTTACACAAAAGTAGCCAATGTATACGAATCAATGATGCATTCGAAAAGAGAAAAACCTAGCGGCCCCGAGGAGGACCGAGAGGCTGCTGATGCCACGCTGCATAGCGCGTGGTTTCTCTAGAGAAGCGAGTCATGCATGTTTGTTTAGGATAACGACCACAGAACAGTGTGGCGTTCTATAGTGGCCCCTCCCCCCCCTCACGCCTCTACCCCCCCTCGCCCTCTAACACAGACACACAAATGGGTGATATGATCCTAATGATGCCATGCATAATAATCCTAAACACCAACAACAACACAGCTGAACCGGCATTCCATCCATACAGCACAACCCTACTCACTGGATGCTCGTAGCAACCACACCATGGCAACAGAGCATGAGCAAAGGGAGGGATCCCTGGTTCTTATTTGTGGATTTCCCTCCCCCACAGGCATCCCAGCCAATCACAGCTCAGGCTGTGCCACTTGTCAACTTAGTAATGAGCTCCCGGGCAGAAGGAGACGTGTGTGTGTGTGTGTGTGTGTGTGCTGTGTTGTGTGTGTGTGTGTGTTGTGTGTGTGTGTGTGTGTGTGGTGTGTGTGTGTGTGTGTGTGTGTTGTGTGTGTGTGTGTGTGTGTGTGTGTGTGTCAAAGGGATGGGGGAGGTGGCTTGGTTACTACATCCAGCAACAGCTGATCAGAATGGTCCTTCTCCTGGACCAATCAGAGAGCAGACCTTTTACCGATTTAACCAATGGCAATAAGGCTTTGCCATGTTGCCAATATTGAACATTTGCCACTTGTTTACTCACAATCATCTCCAATTCCTGCAAATGTAAAGGCATAGATTATAGTTTCACTCATTCATTCATTAGGAATTCCTTAGTGTTCTTATTTAACCAGCCATGCCATGCCAACATCTTTTCAAGCAACGGTTGTAAATTCCAGGCAACTCTTCTGCATACAGAATAGAAAGGGTGACAGTTGACTGGCAGCATGACCACTTCAACTGAGCCTATGAACAGGGGGCAGCTCAACAGAGTGTGTCGTGGGTGTGTTGTATGTGTGTGTGTGTTTGTGTGTGTGTGCGCGTGCTGTAAAGCGTCACGTGCGCGAGACATCACAGCAGCCCGATGAGTCCATGCATACGCACATATGTAGACGAGCGCGGCTTTGACACAGTTTTCCTGAGATAGTGGCGAGATCCACAGTTAGCCTGACCTACTTCATCAACCAGTTAATCTCTCTCGCACTCTTTGATCTCTCTCTCTTTCTCACTCATTAGCTATTGCAAACACGCACACACACACACACACACACACACACACACGTCCACACCACTCACACACACACACACCACACACACGCACACACTCACACACACACACACACACACACACACACACACACACACACACCACACACACACACACCCACACACACTGTGGCTCCTAGACATAACCTGGGATGTGCATCTTGTGTAACAAGCCATACACAATGGAAACATTGGCACAGATGCACAGGAATCACCACATGCCCAGAAATCGATTATGTGCATTCATATTTTATGGTCTCTCTGTCAGAATTAATTTACAAGGATGTACTTCCATCCCAGAGGAGTGATTGTCTCGCATATATCAATAAAGAAACACACCATTCGTATGTGATGGTGTTTTTTTCTGTTATATATATAATGTATTCCATTAGCATAAATTTTCTTTGGATTATAACCACTACTTCTGATTGCTAGTAATGGTTTAACTGGGTTGGAAGGATTCTGTGAGCACACCATTTTTTCATTGCATCTTTGCAAATTGAGAGACAACCATGAACAGAATAGTCAGTCCCTTGAAATCTCACAAACGTAATGCACATTCTGCTATTGTGCTATCAGTAGCCTGCAGCCCAAATGTAGCCTCCTCAGATTGCTGTTGTTGTGTGAGAGTGGCACCTAGTGGATGATCGATGGTAGTGCACAGCTAAATGGCACCAAAGCATAATAGTCTTTATTTATAAAGTGTGTTATGCTGTATAGTTTTTGTTTTACGGTGAGCTTAGCTTATTTTTGGAACGTTATGTATTCCACAGAGGAAGCACTTACAGTGAAAAGAATACACACAGAACAAGCTGTCTGGCTTTACAGGGTAAAGGGTGCAACATTAATCACATCTGAATTTAGAGCTTTGCAAAGGCCTTTTTCAAACTGCACGTGCACTAAACTGCACCCTAGTATCAATATGAACGCGTCATTTTGACACTTTGACATTAACCCAGGTCTCCTTGCACCCCCCCCCCCCTGCGTAGGCGA
Source organism: Muraenolepis orangiensis (assembly GCA_027704905.1). NCBI lineage: Eukaryota > Metazoa > Chordata > Actinopteri > Gadiformes > Muraenolepididae > Muraenolepis > Muraenolepis orangiensis. The sequence continues at coordinate 4,833,665 of CM051008.1, read as the reverse complement.
GTCTAAGAGCAAGTCCCACAGCGAGTCCAAGCGAGAGGGCAAGGAGCGCCACAGCAAAGAGTCCAAGCGGGAGTCCAAGGAGCGGCACCACAAGGAGTCCTCCCACCGCAGGGAGGCCAAGGACCGGGAACGAGACCTCAAAGCGGCCCAGGAGTCCCACGCCCATCGACGGACCACCAAGGACCGGGGCTGCAGCTCCGTGGAGCCCATCCCCGTGCGCCGCGACTCCAAGGACCGGGGCTGCAGCTCCGTGGAGCCGGCGCTGCTGATGAGGAGGGACTCCAAGGACAGAACAGCCAGCAGTGGCAGCAGCAACGGAGACCTTCTGACGGCCCGCAGGGACAGCAAAGACCGCAGCAATGGCGGCATCGCGGGCGGACTCGGCCTGGAGTCGTTACTGCGGCAGGACGGCAAGGAGCGCGAGAGGCTGCCGCTGCTCGACCACCCGCCATCCGAGCCGCTACCGCTCAGACAGGAGCAGATCAGGGAGCGCTCCAGGAGCGCCGCGGAGGGCGGAAGACACGAGAGCAGGGAGAGGCTGCTGGAGGGGCAGCCGCCCGACCTGCTGCAGCGCCAGGACAGCAAGGAGAGGCTGCGCAATGGCGTGGACCCCAAACACGAGGGCCGGGACAGGCCGCCTGAGCTTCTGCCGCGGCAGGAGGTCAAGGACCGGACCCGGACCGGCGAGTACAAAAACGAAGGCAAGGAGCTCCCACCGGAACTGCTGCTGCCGCGGCAGGACAGCAAGGAGAGGATGAGGAAGGGTCTGGAACACCGGCACGACGGGAGGATTGACCAGCCGCCGGAGATCGTGCCTCGACAGGAGACGTCCAGGGGGAGCCTGGAATGCCCGCGGAGCGGCAAAGAGCGATACGGGTACAGGCAGGAGGAACCCAGGCAGGAGCAGCCGCGGGATCGGAGCTGCTACAACGGGGTGGACGTCCCCCCTCCGCCCCTGCCCAGGCAGGACGTTAAGGAGCAGCAGAACGGCAGAACTGGGCTCGAATCCAGACGGGACAGTAAGGACAGAAGTCTGAACGGCGCGAAGGACGGCAGGAGTCCAAACGGCATGGAGCACAGGCGAGACAGCAGGGAGCGAGGCTACCGGTCGGACGGTACGCCCAGGCGAGAGGGCAGGGCCAACTACGCTGTGGACCAATCAAAAGCACAAGACAGGAACGGAAGCACAGTATCCGGGCAGCATTTGTCTACACCCACCCATCACGGCAAACCGGCTGGAAGCCCACCGATGGTCTTGGGAACAGGAAGTGGTGAGGGTTCCAATTGCTATTCAAATGTATTATTATGTGTTTTTTTAAGCTGACGCAAAAAGTGTGTTATTACCAGTGTGTAATTGGGTGGGGGTTTTCATTTCAATGCAGAGCTCAAAGCACCACCCAAGTACGGTCGTACAGCATCCATGCCTACGACGCCATCTCCCATGGGTACACCACAGCGGAAAGGAGGAGACTGCCACCCTCCACACCAGGTTGGTAGCATGCCATCTTCATCTCAGGGAAACAGATGGCACCCATTCAGTCGTGTCTTCTGTATGACTCGAGGGCTGAAGAATTCATAAACAAAAATGATAGAAATCACAATATGGCCAAAGTGCAAGATGCAAAATCGCACAGTATGTATGTTTTAACATTTGTTTAGCCCTACTTCAGAATGCATTTATTCCGAAGTACTGCTAAAGTAATGTTTTTTTAGCACCATTCCTTTAGCCCCTACTTGACTATACATTGCCTCCCTTTTTCTCCACCCCCATCCCCAACAAGTTGCCCACGATGCCCTGGATGTGCGGCGACAGCACCATGCTGGACCAGATCGAGAGGAAGCGCACCCTCTGCATGGAGATCCGCTCCCGGCAGCATCCGCACCTTCAGCGCTCCCTGGAGAGGCCCCCGGCGGACCGCGGGCCCCTCGAGAGGACCCCGTGCAAGCAGCAGCAGCAGCAGCAGCAGCAGCAGCAGCAGCAGCAGCGCGAGCGCGCCCGCTCTGCTCCCGGCGTGGGAGAAGACGAGCAACGGGGCCAAGAGCCTCCGCCCGCCACCCTACCCCACGCAGAAGACAGTGCTCTGGGACACCG
>CM051008.1:4816573-4826573 GCA_027704905.1 Muraenolepis orangiensis | reverse complement strand
CAAGATACTAGATACAAGATACTAGATACAAGATACAAGATACTAGATACTAGATACTAGATACAAGATACAAGATACTAGATACAAGATACTAGATACAAGATACTAGAAACAAGATACTAGATACAAGATACAAGATACTAGATACAAGATACAAGATACAAGATACAAGATACTAGATACAAGATACTAGATACAAGATACAAGATACTAGATACAACATACAACATACAACATACAACATACTAGATACAATATACTAGATACAAGATACAAGATACAAGATTTTTATTGGCCATTTGTAACAAGTACATAGGAACACTTACTCCTCATTCCTTCCCGCAGTATACATCTTAAAAACACCATAAAAATCACTTAATAATATATAGAATAAAATAAACAAAAAAAGAGCAGCAAAGTGACTTAAATGATATGTACATGTTTTTTGTTTTCTTTTTACAAAAAAATCTTTCAAAGCATTTAAAGTGCCAGTAGTGCAGCAGCATCATGAATACAGTGCAGTACAGTGCAGTAACTGTGATGAGTCCAGAAAGTCCAGCATAGTGTAAGTGTAATGGTAATGACATGTTATGAAAAGGAAAGTGGCAGCACTCCTAGCAGTTCAGTAGGTCACTGCCTGTGGATAAAAACTATCCTTAAACCTGGTAGTCCTTGTTGTACGGATGCTGCGCAACGGGCGGTAGGGGGGAGAAGAGATGGAGCCCAGGGTGGTTGCGATGTGATTCCTTTGTGATGGAGATGGCCTTCTTCCGACATCTGGCGATACGACAGTTCAGTTCGTCGGGAGCAGGTGGGGGTCCTCCTCGGGAGCAGGTGGGGGTCCTCCTCGTGAGCGGGTGGGGGTCCTCCTCGAGAGCAGGTGGGGGTCCTCCTCGTGAGCGGGTGAGGGTGTTTGGCGATCATATGTGATAACACACATGGTGACTTGCTATAGTCCTGTAAGTTACTTAAATATAAAGAAAAGTGCGATAAGAAAAACAAAAGACAAGCAAAAAGCTTGTAGAGACACGTCTGCTTTCCTCCAGCAGCGCTCCCCATGATGGGAAACACCTGGGATGTACCCTACTTAGGGCTGTCGAAGACCGACGTCGGGGCTTGACCATTGCACACCTTACTGAGCACCATCCTGCCGAAGACCGTCTCGGGGCGAGACCGTTGGGAACCGTCTGCCGAAGACCAACGCCGGGGGTGACCCCCACCCGCTCACGAGGAGGACCCCCACCTGCTCCCGAGGAGGACCCCCCACTTGCTCCCGAGGAGGACCCCACCGGCTCCCGAGGAGGACCCCTTCCTATCTCGCGGACACTCTCTGCCGAAGACCGTCATCGGGGGCGAGATCCTGAGAACCCGGGGCAGTCGTCCGGTGCCTCCCTTCAGGGGGGGATACTGTTGTGCCCCCATCACTGTAATTGATCCCAGGTGTTTCCCATCATAATCAGGCCGGCTGAGGCCAATGAACACCTGGGATGTACCCTACTAAGGCTGTCGAAGACCGACGTCGGGGCTTGACCATTGCGCACCTTACTGAGAACCATCCTGCCGAAGACCGACGTCGAGTTCACTGAGGGGGCGAGTTCACTGAGAACCATATGGCTCCCTCCTGCTCGAGTACCGTTGTCTCTCAGACTACGTCGCGTCTCGTCCAACCCCCCATCCCGTCCCCGTCCAAGGACCCTCTCCGCGTTCCACCCTCTGGACCATCTCCCCGTGTACCTTGTAACCTATCCAATCCTGCCCTGTTGTTTTTGTGTTTATTGGATTATTATAAAAACGTTGTTTTGGGTGTCCCCCAAAACAACGTTTTTTAATATACATAAGGTATTATTAACTTATATAGAACGTTTCGATAACTTATAGATAACTTATACTAACGAATGCTTAGCGTGTTGCCGACATTCACAACGTATGCCAAACTATAGTCTAACTTATGCATAGTGCACGGCAGCGTATCGCCGACGATCACGTGTTGTAGCCTATAAAAAGGCTGCCGCTGAATGATTCAAATCATAACTGCACAAGACATCGCAGTATCAACATCACTGTCACAGTATCAACATCACTGTATCAATATCACCGTCATACCGAAGAAAACTTTGAAGAATGCTGCCAAGAAGTTTCCTGGTCGTGGGCTTGGGCGTTAGACATTATTTCGACTTATGAGTAACTTACAAGTCACGTGTGTCAACGTTCGCATAACTCACCTACAACTTATGCACGGCTGTTGACGAGAGCTCTCACCGCTGATTTGTCGCTGATTAGATTATTGTTTTACAATGTGACGGGTTGTAAATATTAACAAACATGAGTAAACCGCTGGTGGGTGTGTGGAAGGAGTAAACGGATGGATGGACAGAGCGATGAGTAAGCTTGACAGCAGCTGAGTGACAATTCATTAGCGTTGGGATGGGCACAAGCGAGCTGGCCTTTTCACCTTATGGTAACCTTAGCTTCTGTTGAGATCTGTTTACATTTGCCGTGGTTAGGGTATCTCTCTCTCTTTCACTTTCTCTTTCTCTCTCTTCTCTCCATCCTCCTTACACCCAAGCAGCAGCCATCCCTCATTCCTTCTCTACCTTTGCCCCACCTTGTAATGCCCTCTTCCTCATCCTACTTCTCCTCCTTCCTCCTCTACCTCCCCTTCCTCCTCCACCCTCTTCCTCCTCTACCTCCCCTTCCTCCTCCACCCTCTTCCTCCTCTACCTCCCCTTCCTCCTCCACCCTCTTCCTCCTCTACCTCCCCTTCCTCCTCCACCCTCTTCCTCCTCTACCTCCCCTTCCTCCTCCACCCTCTTCCTCCTCTACCTCCCCTTCCTCCTCCACCCTCTTCCTCCTCTACCTCCCCTTCCTCCTCCACCCTCTTCCTCCTCTACCTCCCCTTCCTCCTCCACCCTCTTCCTCCTCTACCTCCCCTTCCTCCTCCACCCTCTTCCTCCTCTACCTCCCCTTCCTCCCGCTGTGTTGTGCTCCTGCTGCTTAATCACGTATGTATTCCCTTATGCCAGCGTATGAGCCATACCCACTACCACGTATACCAGCGTGCTTCAGCGTGCCCTTAACTTATACAAAACTTACCCAGAACTTTCAAAGTATGCCAGCGTTTTACAGAACTGTTGATATGTCGACATACACTGGCTAAATCGTCAAGGTGTGACGGGGCCTGTATGTGGGAAGCCGTGCCCTGATTCAATGATACAGGTCATCCCAAACGAATGTCTTATGCAAATGATGGTTTTAAAATAAAACTACTTTTTGGAAGTTTTTTCCACAATGCACCTTTCTGTTCGTGCTCCGTCACCAGAATATCGTTTTACAAAACACGGAAATCTCGTATGACGACACCGACCATCCTCTACGTCCGTCTTGAGGGTGTGCGGGTCGCCATCTAGTGGTCAAAGGAAGACTTCACCACGGAGCCCTCACGGCCAGACCATTTATCATTACATTTGTAATTCCCTCGAAGCACAGGCAGACACAAGTGGCTTTCTCATAACGGGTTTATTCCTCTCCACCGTGAAAACTACACACAAACAAACAGTATAAATGACAAACAAAGTACCATGTTAGACACACAGGAACATTCACAGCATGTGAGATGTCTTTAGAAAAGTAATAAACGTAAAATAAATACAAACACAACAACATACCTCGTTGGCTGCATGCTCTGAAAACTGAGGAAAGTATTCTTCAGCCCTTACAACTTTATAACTTTATAAACAATACTTAAACTAACGGAGCTGTAAGAGTATCCGTGCATCTTACTCTCAATCTTACTCTCAGTTTCTTGTCTCTCTCTCTCTCTCTCTCTCTCTCTCTCTCTCTCTCTCTCTCTCTCTCTCTCTCTCTCTCTCTCTCTCTCTCTCTCTCTCTCTCTTTTGTGCTCTTTACTCACTGAAACAGCAATTGAAAAATGTAAATCATTAAAATAACTCAACAAAATAAGCAGGTATAAATTGCCAAATATGGGTACACAAAAAAATGATCTGATCAAAAATAATGGAGGGTCAATTCAAATCACGGACCAACACACTTCAGAACAGTTTCTACCCCAGTGCAGGGTAAGTGAATTGAACAGTTACAAGAACTGACACTGACTGTTCTGTGTAACTATAATACTGTACTATTGAACTGTTACTGGACTGATCTGTGTAACTACAATACTGTACTATTGAACTGTTACTGGACTGATCTGTGTAACTACAATACTGTACTATTGAACTGTTACTGGACTGATCTGTGTAACTACAATACTGTACTGTTGGACTGTTACTGGACTGATCTGTGTAACTACAATACTGTACTATTGAACTGTTACTGGACTGATCTGTGTAACTACAATACTGTACTATTGGACTGTTACTGGACTGATCTGTGTAACTACAATACTGTACTATTGAACTGTTACTGGACTGATCTGTGTAACTACAATACTGTACTATTGGACTGTTACTGGACTGATCTGTGTAACTACAATACTGTACTATTGAACTGTTACTGGACTGATCTGTGTAACTACAATACTGCATGACCTAGTTACATGGTACATCACACTGCACCTTGGTATGGATAAACATTTCAACTTCAACAATTGGCACTACTGTACTTTGTTACAGTTCTGATTTTCAGATTTGTAAACCTGTTTATTCTGTTAAGCTTAGTATTATTACTTAGTATTCACATAATATTGTTCTATTGTTGTTTGTTAAGAGTGTCATGATAATTGCTGGACCATTTTCCATAAAGGCACACACCATAAAGGCATTCTCAAGTCAAGTCACTTTATGACTTGTTTATTGTCACTTCACAGTTTACACAGTTTAAGTATAAAGCAGTGGTGTGAAAATACCCAACGAAAGACAGCAGTTATAAAAATAAGATAAAAATAGAATAAAAATAGAATAAAGTTAAAAATTAAAATTAAATTAAATGCAATATATCGGCACAGAAAAGAGCAATATGTATATATATAAATCATTGTAATAAAATATACATTGTTATATGCTATACGCCCTTGTTCAGCAGCCTGATGGCCTGACCGTGGAAGCTGTCTCTGAGTCTATTTGTACGGCCCCTAATACTGCGGTATCGCCTGCCTGACGGTAAAAGTGAGTGGGAAAAAAGTGAGTGAAAAAAGTGATACTGATTTAGAATTCAATTTTAAACAAGAGGATAACAAGTGGACCATTCTGATCCACACTCCAACACGGCAGGTGGCGGTAATGATGATGATGATAACAAAATAAAAAAATAAAAAACGAAGAAGAAGATGATCACGGAGGATCACAGACCAGGACAGGACGAAGAAGAACCCAGAGCAATCGATGACGTGAACCGCTGCTGCTGCTGCTGGTGGCCCAACACAAACACACACATCACTAGCCCTGGGGGGGGTCATCGTTTTGTGTTGTTGTGCACACACACACTTTCGTAATCACGTGCAACACATCGAGCCAGTAATAAAACGTTAACTTCGCTCCCATTGTACAGCGACACTGACAACCAAATGACCGACACGTTTGGCGACTACCACAGTTGATAAGACAACCACCACCACCAACCACCACCAGACATGGCAGACGATGAGATCGACTACAACATCGTGTTTCCAGATGCAGCGACATCAGGTGAGCACTACTGCGTCTCCCGTGTTGCACTGGAGACATACATGTATGTATGTATGTGAAGCATGCGCGTGTGTGTGTGTGTGTGTGCGTGTGCGTGTGTGTGTGTGTGCGTGCGTGTGTGCGCGGCGTGCGTGCGTGCGCGTGTGCGCGTGCGCTTTCTAGAACATTTGCATGAATCAAAAATACATTGCTTCTTTGAGACCAAAGAAAACCCACACACACAGCCACAAGGGAAACCGTGTTGCATTGTGACAGGGAACACACACACTCACACTCACTCACACACACAGATACTATTTCAATGTCTCTTTCTTGCTGCTTCTTCCAGAAAGACACTGGCAGGGCACCAAGGAGCCCGTGGTGGTGCTCTTGGGCTGGGCCGGCTGCAAAGACAAACACCTCTCCAAGTACAGCTCCATCTACAACGAGCAGGTGGGAACCACCGCCCAAGACACACCCCGGCTGTCCTCCAATGCGGCCTCATATGGTCCTAGTTGTCACTTTAAAATGCTTTTTATTTTAAACCATTTGCCATATTTATGCGTGTACTGATTCATCCATCATCAGTCACTTTATTGTTATTTAGATTTTGTGTGTTGTGTATATCGTATAGTTGGAAGTATATTGTGTTTATAGTATAGTGTATATAGTAGGTTGTTTATGGTATAGTATTGTATTGTTTAGATTGCATAGCATAGTATAGTATTGTTGTTGAAATGCATACTGCTGGAGTGAATGGGGAGTAAGCGTTATATTGTACTTAACACACATGGACAATAAAAACATCTTGATTCTTGATCTTGATTCTTTAGGTTTGTGGGATCAGATTTGGGATCTGTTGATTATTCTCTCATTTATTTTGGTGTCTGTCTGATCTATCTGCCTGTCTGTCTGTCTGCATGTTATTTCCGTCTCTCTCTCAGGGCTGCGTGACGGTCCGCTACACGGCCCCGCTCAAGGCGGTGTTCGTCTCCGAGTCGTTCGGCTTCAAGGAGCTGAGCGGCACGGCCCAGAAGCTGCTGGACGTCCTCTACGACTACGAGGTGGAGAACAGCCCCGTCTTCTTCCACGTCTTCAGCAACGGCGGCTTCATGCTCTACCGCTATGCGGTGGAGCTGCTGCGCGACAGCGAGCGCTTCCGCCAGCTGCGGGTGGTCGGCGCCGTGCTGGACAGCGGGCCGGGCGGCGCCAACGTGCGCGGGGCCGTGCGGGCCCTCGCCGCCACCCTGGGCCCCCGCGTGCACCCTGCGCTCTGGTGCGTGCTGGCGGCGCTGTTCGCCGCCACGGTGTTCGTGCTGCGCGTGGTGCTCTACCCGGTCACCAAGTACGTCCACCGGCACCACTACGACGCCATGCGCGACGGGCCCCCGCGCTGGCCCCAGCTCTTCCTGTACTCCCGGGCCGACCGGGTCATCCGGCACACGGACGTGGAGGACATGACGGCGGCGCTGAGCGCCAAGGGGCTGCCCGTAGAGAGCGAGGACTTCGGCAGCAGCGCGCACGTCAGCCACTTCCGGGAGTTTCCGGCGCGCTACACGCAGCGCTGCCGCGACTTCCTGGTGTCGTGCGTGGCGGGCGGCGAGGAGGCCGAGGGACGGGGGAGGAGACAACGGCGCAACGTCCAGACGCAGTGAGACAGGAGGGGCTCGTCACAGGGGGGTGGGGGGGGGGGGTCGTCTGTCTGTAGAAGAGTCGTTTGATTTTATAGGTCGGGGCAGGGGCAGGGGGAGGGGGAGAGAGAGGCATCCTATTGGTTGAGCCGCCCGCCCCATGTTGGAATGGATGGGACAGGATTGGCTGATCGCTACTACGACTACACGCCTCTAGAGCCTGGAGCCGGGGACGACCATGAGCCTAGCCTGAAGTTTTCGCTAGGTCCATGTGTTGATTTGATTTGATGCTCGATGGGAAATGTAAATCGTTTAGTTTTTGTTATTAGTTTTTTTTTATGATTTTCACGTTCCAAGCCCTCATTGAACAAGGCTTCGGACACACACATACACACATACACACACACACTGGCCTCGCTCTCTTATCCGAATGCACCTGCGGCACTGCTGTATTGTAAAAAAATGACCACGCACTTATTGCTATACACTGGAAATGTAGGGACTAGCAACTTGATTACATTCTCCTGATGAAACTAATATGGTATTACCTCCTACTGTGAACTGTGGCGTGTCTTAGGGCTAGTGAAGGGTATCTCAAAGATATTGGTGTATGGCGCAAATGCATGAGTAGTTGATTAGATCTGTAGTGCAGAATTGTTCTCTTGAGTGAGACTCAAACTCAATGTCTCAAGGAGGAACACAGAGGTTTGACCATCTCTCCTTGGCCTGCGGTAACCTTTTCATAGACCATATGAAGAAACCATGTAATGGAAACATGAATGTACATGTCCAGCCTAATGTTCAAGGTATTATTGGTTATTGCTAACGTGCCTTCAATAAATTAAATAATGATTGCAAATGATTGATGAGTTTGGGCTGGCTCGTGACCGAGTGGTACTTTGACTTGGGAGTCCCAGCCGTGTGCACGATGGAAGGGCTGAGCTGAACACACATTCACTTTACTTTCAACCACATCACCGGCGGAACGGAGAAGGCTTATTAAAATGAGAAACCTTATATTAACTCACTTGAACTTATTTAACATCTTGAATCGTATTGGTCAGATGGTCCTGGTAATCAAATTGTTTTTGTTGCACCATCTTCATATTTTTTTTCTCTTCTTTTCTGGTCCATCGTCCCTGTTTATGTTTTTATATATATATATATATATATCATTTGTATAATTAACACATAATTGAAAGTGTATGCTTGACCAGTAGGCTGACATATGGGTTGTAATGGATACTCATAATTGTGGACATCCCCCAATATAAAGTGATACTATTTTTGCCTATATGTGCAGTCAGCGATATATTTTTAAGTGACTTTTTAAGAGTCCATTTATCTAACGCGGTCCAGATGAACCTTTTGGGGTGTATAGACCATCATTCATACAGGGTGGATCATGTTTAAGTGCTTTAAAGATGACGGCAGTTGAGTTGTGTTATATGCCATCAAACTTCCACTAGACCGACATTAGCTTGGATTAATTTGAAAATGGAATTTATTGATTCACAACATTGTGAGTTAATATGAAAGAAAGAGCAGAAGTTTAATCATGAATCTAACGCTAAAGCCATTGATTTATCCTTGTCACTTCCGTAACTGAAAATATGTCCAATGTTATTATGTGTTTATTTATAAAAAATAATCCATCCTAATGTAAAAAAAAAAAAAGGTTTTTATAATAAGCAGGCTAATTTTGTAATAGTGAATACATGTAGGTCTATGTTAAGTATTACAAAATAAAACAATAATATTGAAGCAAGTTACAGTGCGGGTATAGAAAGACATGTACACATTACATTAAGATATCATTTTGGGTTAATTGTGTTAATTGTGTCAATTTCGTTTCAGCTTTTCATTTCCAAGAGTCTAAATAAGTGGGGAGTAATCAAGGGGATTCAAGCGCATTCTAAATTGTAATGCCGCGTTCCAGACAACTGGTCGTAAGTCGTATATTTCCAACTTGAAACTTCCGACTTCCGACCTCAAAGCTTTCCAGGTGCATGACGCCAAACGTAAACAAAGCATGGCTGACCTGTGTTTCTTTGACTCGCGATTAAGACAATATACGTAATCAACGTAACATAACTGGTTTTACTACATGGTTTTATTTTAATTAAATACAGGTCAATACATAGACTTTCGACGAGAAACTTCGACTTCGGGTGGCGTCCTTTTTTCTAGTAGGAGGCCGTGAATTCTCGACTTCCATCTATGTCTGCATACTAGTCTATGATGATGAAGTGCTCCGGTTTTTAAAACACACAATCCCTTCTTGGCTTTATCAAAGAAGAACACTCAAGGTAAATACAATTTAAGATACAAGACCGGCACTGGTATTACACAACATCCAAACATGTGTATAGCCTATATATATATATACCACACAAACGTTTACTGACCTGACTATTTAGACAACCCAAAATAGATAGCCCAAAAATGGGTGAATTGACAAGTGGTTGGCAAGCGGTTTCGTTTCTCTCTCTTTCACAGTTCAATTAAGTTCAAATTGCTTCCTTGACATGACCAATAAGAAACAACATTTTCCAAAGCACACTTGGGTAACACACATTTATGTATTTATACATATAGGCTAGGCTATATAGGGATAACAAAGAAAACACATTTTAGTCAGGCAATGTTAATATCTGCCTATTGGTGTTGTCCAGAGACCACACACAGAACAGGGAGTGCAGGTGATGGTCCAGAGCACATGGGAGGAACTGGTAGGCTGTTTGCCTC
>CM051008.1:4796573-4799073 GCA_027704905.1 Muraenolepis orangiensis | reverse complement strand
TAGTTTTAGTTGCATTTAATTTAGTTGCAGATTCAAGATCTCAAAAGTCCATGTTTAATTGTATTACTTTTGGAATTCAAGTGATATGAGTTGACTTTTTACTTTCACATAGTAGGTAGTATATAGTGTTTTTTAGTATAGTTTTGCATAGTTTAGTATAGTATTGTTGTTGAAAGTCATACTGTGGGAGTGAATGGGGAGTAAGCATTCCATTGTACTTGTTGCACACGGACAATAAAAACATCTTCAACCTTGAATCTCAATTGGCATTTATAACTCTGCTCCAATACTGACCTCTGACCTAATACTGACCTCTGACCTCTGTGTGGGGGGGGGGGGGGCCTTCCACTACCATAGCCCAGTGGGGTGTGCTGGTTCTTTGCAGTTTGGTGTGTGGGTGTGGTAAGGTGAGTCGACCGTGAGTAAGGCCGTGTAGATTAGAATTGGTTTTTGTTTATTTGTCACATAAATAATAAGATATATATATGGTAGCGTGTACAATGTACAGTGTGGGGGGGGTGTTGATAACCAGCTCTGAAGATGTTAAAAAGAGTTATAAATTGCAAATATTACGACATTTAAACTGCACTGTTTTAAAAAGTACTGTTTTGAGTGGTTACCTTTCCCGTTATCACACACTTGAGTCCTTCGGTCCTTGTCCTTCGGTCTGGCTTTAGCACACACATTTTTAAACAAATGAATAAAACCGCTTGTAAAAGCACTTGAACTGCAAACATCGACTGCTGAATTCATTGTTCAAAATCGGCGTATACAGGTCCCCTGCATGGCTGTTATGTAGACGTTTGTCCAAACTGCTATTAAAGATATTTAAAGTTGAGTGTGTATTGTGAACAGTGTTCACAATGCAAATTTGATTTTTTTTCGCTGAGTATCAAAGAATGTGTGTCCAAAAAAAGTGTTTCAGTCCCATGACGCCTTTTTTTATTTATTTAAAGACCAGCAGCATTTTTATTTATCTAGCCCAGCAGCTGTTCAGTGGCACACTGAACACACACACACACACACACACACACACACACACACACACACACACCGCTGAATCCAAACTTTGTATGGCAACTGACTTTGTGGTTCGACAGTTGCAAAGAACTGCCTTTTTAAAAATTTTAAAAATGTATATTGATTTTGAATACTCAAATTGACAATGTTCAGGTGCTTGTGAATGACAGTGTCCTGTTATAATAGTACAGACGGAACTGTAATTTAAAAGGTTAAATGTGATATGTTGATATATACATCTGCCACAGTGAGTGTTCTAGAGACCCAAAAATGTTAACCCGTCTGCTTCAAGAGATACAAGATGTTTGAGTTATAAACAAGTGAACTTTGAGCATGCTCTATGGTGACACTAGCGTCCGTTCTGTGGTCTCTCTCTCTCTCTCGCTCTCGCTCTCTATCACGGACACTTCTTCTATGGGCCTTATTCACCTGGTGGCCATCTTGCGAGAACCAGGATGGCCACCAGGTTTAGCGATGGAAGTTCCAGCTCCTTCTTCGATTGGTCTACGGTGGCCATAAGTCAGTAATCATGGTTCCCCCCCCTACGATTAAGCTATAATATAAACTACAATCAACTACAACAAACGGCCATCAACTACAATCAATGGTGAGGAAAGGGCAGGGCGCTTCAGGGCGGTAGTTGGTGGCCATCGATGCTATTCATTTGATAAATGGTGGCTCCTGGTCTGAAAGTAGATTAAGAAAAGTGAATTACGATAGATTAGGAATAGTGGAATGTGACTTTCTTTCCGCGTGTAATGCAATATGTGGATCAATACGAAGCCACCTCTCCGGTTGGAGGATGCCAGCTTTGCGACTATCACCCCCCCCCCCCTGTTTTATAGGTGAAAATGGCTCCCGATTTACTTGATAGTTGATGGTGCTGTTGTCAGGTGGTCCGGCCCGTTGCCCCCGGTAACACTGATTGTAAGCATGTAATGTAAGCGTGGCAAAAGACGCCTAACATAAGGTTACCATGGCAAGATGTACAACATCCTACCAATGAGGTACATGTATGTACACATTGTGTAACCAGGGCCACATGAGAAAGTGTCACAGAAAATACAGCAGCCTTTTATTAGTTTTAAAAATGTAAATAAGTGTGTGTGTGTGTGTGTGTGTGTACAGGCGAACCAAGTTAGTCCATATATTGAGGAAAATGTTTATTTTGCCCAAATCCCTTACTTCTACTTACTGCAATCCTACAGAGGATAGAAAGAACCATGCATCTGTTCATGCTTCAGCCCTGCCTCTGGTCTAGAGGGGAGAGAGAGAGAGAGGGGGGGAGAGAGAGAGAGAGCGAGAGAGAGAGGGGGACAGAGAGAGAGAGAGAGAGATGGGGGAGAGAGAGAGAGGTAGGGGGACCAGAATCCCATGGAGCTAACCTAATGAAGGTAATTTAGTGTGGGTGGTTCCGTGGCTCTGGGGCCCCGGCTCCATGTTAAGCAGCCCGCTGACCTTTAGCGTCCTGTTTCATAAA
>CM051008.1:4786573-4789073 GCA_027704905.1 Muraenolepis orangiensis | reverse complement strand
TGTGTGAGATCCTTCCATGTGTATGTGTGTGTGTGTGTGTGTTACTGTATATGTGTGTGTGTGTGTGTGTGTGTGTGTGTGTGTGGTGTGTGTGTGTGTGTGTGTGTGTGTGTGTGTGTGTGTGTGTGTGTGTGTGGTGTGTGTGTGTGTGTGTGTGTGTGTGTGTGTGTGTGTGTGTGTGTGTGTGTGTGTGTGTGTTGTTAGACCCTCTTTGAGTTTGTCGATTCCGGCGACTTTGAGCAGTCAATGAACGGCCGAGTCGACGCTAATGAATTAAATTTAGCGTCGACTCGACCGTTCATTGACTGCTCAAAGTCGCGGACGGCGTGACGGGACAAATTAATAATTGGTTTGTCGCCTGAATATTTTGGATCATTAATACCTACGTATATCGATTGGCCGGATGAGGCCAGGCGCGTGTGTGTGTGTGCGTGTGTGTGTCACGGTGGGGATACAGATAGTCAATGGGTGGTCAGGGAGGAGCTTGATCATGCTCGCAAAAAAAATTAAAACAGCCCGACCAACCAGACTCACTGGGCACCAACTTAATCAAAGCTGTGGTCAGCACTGGACTTCCTAACACATCATTCTCTCTCTCTCTCTCTCTCCCGCTCATCCTCTCTTCCTCTCTCTCTCTCTCTCTCTCTCTCTTTCTCTCCCCCACTCTCTCCTGCTCTCTCTCTCCCTCCCCCTCTCTCTCCCTCTCCCCTTCTCTTTCTCTTTCTCTCTCTCTCCCCCTCTCTCTCGCTCTCGCTCTCCCTCTCCCCCCTTCTCTTTCTCTCTCTCTCCCCCTCCCTCTCTCTCCCTCTCTCCCTCTCTCCCTCTCTCTCTCCGAGGGAACATCTGGTCTGTCTATGGGCTGGCCTTGTATTCATTAGTATTGACCCAGGCATGTACTGGATATATGGATCCAGCCAGTACATAGGTAAGCCATTTATTATGTGAGTTCTGCATCCGTGCCAGTATGGATCCATGATTTACATGTATGGATCGCACACGCACCGATTTCTACTGTGCCGCTGGCCATGATGCTGCCACGGTTCCTCCGCAGTGTTATGCAGAACCTTCCGGAATCTCCCGGAACCTCCGGAAGGTCCCGGGAACCTTCAAAGGGTGTTCCGGGACCCTTTGAAGGTTCCGAGAGATTCCGAGAGAGGGTCTGATGGAGAGTGACGGTCTCCGCAGTGTTCTGCAAAACCTTCTCGCAAACCTTCAGAAAGTTTACGAGACCTTGCGGAAGGAGGTTCCGGACGCGGTCTGAGGTGGCCCTTAAAAAACACACCATGTTTTCCTCGTCATGGATTCAAGATTCAAGATCCGAGATTTTTATTTGTCATATAAAACAACAAGTAGAATAAAATGGGGTCTGATGGGGAGATGTAGGTGTGTGTGTGTGTGTGTGTGTGTGTGTGTGTGTGTGTGTGTGTGTGTGTGTGTGTGTGTGTGTGTGTGTGTGTGTGTGTGTGTGTGTGTGTGTGTGTGTGTGTGTGTGTGTGTGTGTGTGTGTGTGTGTGTGTGTGTTTGGTGTGTGTGTGTTCTGTGTGTTCGGTGTGTGTGTGTGGGTGGGTGGGTGGGTGGGTGGGTGGGGGGGGGGGGTGTCTGGTGGTTGTGTCTGTCTTATTTTTATCCAGGCGTAACTTTAATGTCTCCATACGTTTATGTAAAGTCGACTTTCCGCCCTTGTGAACAGCAGTAGGCCCCCGAGGGCCATGTGTGTCTGGGAGATCGAACTGTAAGATTTAAGCCATGGCTGTGTGTGTGTGTGTGTGTGTGTGTCTGTGTGTGTATTTTTGTGTGTGTGTATTTGTGTGTGTGTATGTGTGTCTGTGTGTTTGAATTTGTGTGTGTCTGTGTGTGTGTGTGTGTGTATTCGTGTGTTTGTGTGTGTATTTGTGTGTGTGTGCGTATGTGTGTGTGTGTGTGTGTGTGTGTGTGTGTGTGTGTGTGTGCCTGCGTGTATGTATGTGTTTGTGTGTGTTTGTGCTTCTCTTAACGCTGTGTTTACTCTTTTGTAGTTTTTTTTCTTTATCAACGATTATACGATAAAAAATGTAAGGAATCTGATAAATATATATATATATAGATATGTATATCTATATATATATATAGATATGTATATCTATATATATCCGGATGTTTAACTTCTCAATAATCCCATTTGTTCCATGCTTAAACTCGAGACGTCCAGGTTGTTTCATTCATCCTTCATCAGCGGTCATATGCGGATTCCACAATAATAACACTCTAGACAATCTGGACGTTTTGAAAAGGAGGATTTAGCAAATATGTCCCTGAAGGGAATTCAAAGTAAAAGTCCCTTCATTCATCGCCACAGAAAGGGGATACATACGTATGTATGTATATCGGTGGCTGGTTTAAGATGCTTGTCTCGGGGCTTTTTTACATAAACCCCCCCCCCCCTGGCTGGCTGGTCGGTGGGGCCTGTCACTGCAGATCACTCGCCCGCAATTTAGGCTTTGCTCTCCCTCCTTGAATGGAC
>CM051008.1:4764073-4766573 GCA_027704905.1 Muraenolepis orangiensis | reverse complement strand
CCCACCTCTTCAAACTGGCTTTCCCCTGCTAAACATCCTCCCCTCTATGTGTGTGTGTGTGTGTGTGTGTGTGTGGTGTGTGTGTGTGTGTGTGTGTGTGTGTGTGTGTGTATGTATATATATATATGTTAGCTGTGTTACAGATCAGAAAGTCATACCCAGGTTAGATAGACATAGACAGGTTTGGGACGGATTGGAACACAGTACCGCAGAGAGAGAGAGAAAAGACTCAATTATACATTACATATGTGGAGAGATACAAAAACCCAGTTGTTCGGTTGTCGAAAGCTAACCTAACCTGCCGCTGCCCCCTCCTGCCCACACGTACGCCGTCTCTCTGAACCCCATATCTCCTGACTCTCTCAAGTCTTTCTGGCAGTGAGAAGCAGAGCGCTGAAGCGCAGACACCCCGCCGGCCAGCGCCGAGGTAACGGCCCACTGGTCTGGGAACAAAATAAAACAACATAAAAACGCTAACGGGAGCACTTAAAACACTTAAAATGGAATCAAACCCAAACCACTAAGGATGGCTCAGTCTGTTGGGGCTTGGGGAAACAGGAAGGTCGTCAGTTCAAGTCCCCGAAACACCAGGGGCACCGCCGAGGTGCCCTTGGGCAAGGCACCAGACCCCTCCACTGCTCTCCCCTGTATACACAATAGCTGCCCACTGCTCCTAATACTAGGATGGGTTAAATGAAGAGAAACCCATTTCACTGTGTGTGTGTGTGACCAATAAAGAGGATTCAATCCTCCGGATTTAGATTCGGATTTAGAACTGACTCGCTCTACAGCCTTCAGCTAACATTGATTTCTGAACATTGATTTCGTTTTGGACATATTCTGCAGCTTTAAGACACGGGATTAAAATAGGCATATATGGTTAAGATTATTGCATTTGAATGATTATCAGCTTTCTTTATAAAAAAACGAAAAAAGAAGAAAGATAAATAAAGTACAAAATCTACTTCTTCATGGTCAGGGCAGACCGGGGAACAGGGAACGGAGCATTGGATGAACACGTTTAAATCAATTATTTGGATCGGAAAACCCCTCCCCCTTGATGTCCTCCCGCCTCCATGTCCCGCGCTCTCATTGGCTGTAGGTCATCGCTGGAGTCAGGATTCGGACTCCCTGATAGGCCCAGACATTTAACCTGCTCAGATATCTCTCTGATAAATGGACTTACAAAGACAGTCTCTCCAACTCATCCTCTCTCTCTCTCTCATTCTCACTCTCTCTCTCCCACACACACACTCTCTCTCTCATTCATTCATTACAACCTTTATTTAATCAAGTAAGTCCCATAGGCCTATGTCACATTTCCTGCTTCCGGAACGTTAAAAATCGGCGAGCAGTGCACTCTTACTTCCGGTAGTCACCCCAGATACGTGACAAACTGTGGCCACCTCCTCTCCTCTCTGTTATTGTAGTGAACCGGCTGCTCAACGTCTAAACAAAGACAGCCCTACCTCAGTTTACACCATTAGCCAAAGACAAACTCCTCCGCAAGTCTTGTGTGAGGCTGATGAGGAGGATGAAGGTACCTCGTTTCATGTTCTCAGGGGTAGCGCGTATGTCTGCAGTTTGCACTTTGACAAGGAGAGCATATGCGTCTCGAAAAGTCGGCAGAATAGGCTAATAATGTCGGGTATGTGTATGATTAAAAGCACTGGTCCTGAACCCCACACACACTCCATCTCTCATCCGAATAGAGCCACATAATGTTGGGTATGTGTGTGATTAAAAGCACTGGTCCTGACCCCCACACACACTCCATCTCTCATCCGAATAGAGCCACACAATGACGGGTATGTGTGTGATTAAAAGCACTGGTCCCAAGTAGGGCTGGGCGATACGGACCAAAAAACTGTATTTTTAGGCTGCATCGCGATATACGATATATATCGGTATTTTATACCAATTTGGTTTTAACTCAATGCCACAAGTATGTCACAAGCACTTTTATTTTAAGACAACTCATATTCACAAGAATAACAGGCATTCCCTTTTAGAAAATCTACAGCTGCACACTACATATTAACACGTAAATTAAAAGGTACATTGAAATAATCAAAATCCATCAAATAAATCGCCTATATTAAATACATAGGCATACCTCTGCTCCTACACAAAATTGCCTTCATTATATGGCGATATATCCAGATAGAGCACACATATCGGGGAATTGTATGATTCGGATTCAGACTTCTTCACTGTAGTGTTCATTCACTAGTTGAACCACATCGTCTGGACCGACTTTTGGAAGGTTATGCAGCGATGTTGTCCAGCGATAACTGTCCTCCATGGTGAATGCCAAGCTGAATGCATTCACCGGAACTTGGGATACACTGCTTCAGCGATTTTTAACGGGTACTTCCGGCTTTCAACTGTGCCGTGATATAGGCCTATTGACATGAGACATACGTGTATCAATAGAGCATAAAACTAACATTCATGGATCGGGACTCCCTGATAGGCCCTGATACCTAACCTGCTGGGT
>CM051008.1:4739073-4741573 GCA_027704905.1 Muraenolepis orangiensis | reverse complement strand
GTTTGCCGACGACACGACAGTGATGGGCCTGATCGCTGGCGACGACGAGACAGCCTACAGGGAGGAGGTCGGATCACTGGAGCAGTGGTGCCAGTAGAACAGCCTCGCCCTCAACGTCAAGAAGACCAAGGAGCTGATCGTGGACTACAGGAAGTAGAGAGGAGAGCACACCCTTATCTCCATCGACGGTGTTGCAGTAGAGAGGGTCAGCGGCTTCAAGTTCCTCGGCGAGCACATCTCCGAGGACCTCACATGGTCCACGCACACCACACACGTGGTGAAAAGGCCCCAACATCCTGAGAACATTCTACACCGGCACAATCGAGAGTGTTCTTACAGGGTGTATCACCGCCTGGTACGGGAACTGCACCGCACTCGAGTGCAGAGCGCTTCAAACGGTGGTGCGGACGGCCCAGTATACCGTTGGAGGTGAGCTCCCCTCCCTCCTGGATATAAACAACCAGCGGTGCGTGGCCAAGGCCAAACGCATCATAAAAGACATTGCCCACCCCAGCCACGAACTGTACTCACTTTTACCGTCAGGCAGGCGATACCGCAGTATCAAGTGCAGCACAAACAGACTTAGAGACAGCTTCCACAGTCAGGCCATCAGGCTGCTGAACAAGGGCGTATAGCATATAACAATGTATATTTTATTACATTGATTTATATACATATATTGCTCTTTTTCTGTGCTAATATTGTTTATTTTATATATGCACTTTTACATTTTTATATATTTAACTTTATACAGTTTGTACTTTTTACTTATTTTTATTATATAATTTTTTTTTTAGAACTGCTGTCGGTCGTCGGGTATTGCACATAAGATTTTCACCCATTGCTTATACTTTGATGTGACAATAAACTTGACTTGACTTGAGACAGGTCAAACACCAGAGACAGGACACACACACCAGAGAGACAGGACACACACCAGAGAGACAGGACACACACCAGAGAGACAGGACACACACCAGAGAGACAGGACACACACCAGAGAGACAGGACACACACCAGAGAGACAGGACACACACCAGAGAGACAGGACACACACACCAGAGACGGGACACACACCAGAGAGACAGGGCACACACCAGAGAGACAGGACACACACCAGAGAGACAGGACACACACACCAGAGACGGGACACACACCAGAGAGACAGGACACACACCAGAGAGACAGGGCACACACCAGAGAGACAGGACACACACCAGAGAGACAGGACACACACCAGAGAGACAGGACACACACACCAGAGACGGGACACACACCAGAGAGACAGGGCACACACCAGAGAGACAGGACACACACCAGAGAGACAGGACACACACCAGAGAGACAGGGCACACACCAGAGAGACAGGACACACACCAGAGAGACAGGACACACACCAGAGAGACAGGACACACACCAGAGAGACAGGACACCAGAGAGACAGGACACACACCAGAGTGACAGGACACCAGAGAGACAGGAACAATACGATGACAGTTTTGAATCCACAGTTTGACAAAAAGAAGGAAACCGTTTCTATGGTTTTAAAGGATCAACATTAGGGATGGAACATGGTGTGTGTGTGTGTGTGTGTGTCTGGGCGTTTAGTGTGTGTAGTCCTCTTAATCGTAACACACTGGGTAGATGGGAGTCCATGCAGCTGCATCAACAGACACTGTACATGCAGAATACATGTAGGCTTGTTTAATAGTTGAATAACATCATGTGTAATATCAAGCTGGATTCAGAGCGAGACTTCAAAGACTCATCGCTCAGCTCTGAGCTCCATCACACGCATGACTGCTTGTCAGATGATCAACCCACACGCGCGCTGCGTTGTGCCGATGACCTCACAGCCGGCCGGCCAATCGCCGGCCAATCGCCGGCGACATCTGCTTGTCATCAGCTTCAACGAGATCACTGTGAGTGTGCGAGTGTGTGAGTGGTCCTGTAGGTGATTAGCCTATTAGCTGCAGTTCATCAATGTATCTTTTAACTGTGATGATGACACACACTTCATACAGAACCTGGTTCCGCACGCTCACGCACACTCAAGCGCACACACATGTGCGCACACACACACACCCACAAACCACACACCACTCCCACACACCCAACTCACACACACACACCTGCCAGACAGCCGTACAGGGCCTGGAGTTTAAAAATGTACCATACACACACACACACACACCGCTGGAAGCTTTCACTTTAATAGACTATGATGGAACAGACCGTGAGAGAGAGAGAGAGAGAGAGAGAGAGAGAGAGAGAGAGAGAGAGAGAGAGAGAGAGAGAGAGAGAGAGAGAGAGAGAGAGAGAGAGAGAGAGAGAGAGAGAGAGAGAGAGAGAGAGAGAGAGAGAGAGAGAGAGAGAATTTAAAGGAAACAATAATGTCCAAGACAATAAAAATAGGTACAGAGCACATTGATTATGATGTGTGTGTGTGTGTGAAAATAGGGAAATAGGGTTCTTGTTTTGGAGATCGTCAGAGAGGGGC